>JAPZDV010000163.1:0-14764 GCA_029814665.1 Acanthurus lineatus
CTCCACATGTCGGCCCATGTGACAGATCTCTTTGTCACTGCCTCCCAGGTTGTCCACCTCCCTTGTTGACTCTGCCCAACAGCTTTAATTCTGTAGGACTCCTCTTCCATCCTCCGCACTTCGGAGGTTACCAGGTCCTGCCTCTCCTTTGCGCTGGCTTTTGACCACTTCTTGGTCGCGGGACCCCAGCCAAGGCCAGCTCTGCCTGACTGCATGGCTCCCATGACCTCCTGGTGCTTCAGCTGACTGATGGCTTGGTCCCCTCTGAACCACGTCCCACTTGCGCCCTGTTATGACCTGGGCACTTGCATTCCTAATGGTTGGATCCGGTGAGTCTCTGAGTTGGAAGACAAGTCTCGCCTTCTCCTGCTTGTAACCCAGTCTAATGGATTTCAGTGGTAACGTGAGTGTGGTTACACCAAAACAGTTCTGCGTTGGACAGGCACCGAGGAAGGCCAAGCCACTTTCGGATGAAGTTGCTCGCTTTTGCATCCAACCGCCATGCCGCTGAAGCTGTGATGTCACTCATCTTCAGTGGCCACATCACCCGCTGGTAGAGAGTGTGCTGGTAACACCAGACCTTGAATTTCCCTGGGAGGTAGCTCTGGTCGATCTTCTTCAGGCCTTCAGCAAGCTGGGATGTCACGGTGGCAGCCATGTGCTTGTCGGATAAATCGGCCATGTAAAGCCTACCTAAGCTTGGACTGGGTGTTCTGCCAACAGTGGGATCTTCTCACCATCCACCAGGAAGGTGATGTTGTCATTCCTGACCCCTTTGCGGATCGACAGTCTGCTGGATTTGGCTGGTTTGATCTTTAACCGGGCCCAGGTGAGAAGTTTCTTAAGCCTTTTCAGGAGCCTGGAAGTGCACACAGCTGTCTGGAGAAGAATGGTAACATCGTCCATATAGCTGCGCAAAGCTGGGAGCCGCTGCCCTGACTGAGTTTTGACTCCACAGGCTACCTGCCTGCTGCCTATCAGGATGACCTCAAACGAACTGTTGCGAACAGGCTTGGGGAGATGGAGCATCCCGTGGCTATCCCTTTCTCCAGCTGGTGCCATCTAGTGCAGACGTCCTGTGTTGTGTAGCAGGCATGGAAGTTCTTGAAGTAGTCTCTGATCATGCTTTGGATGGAGGCTCTGAGGATGTGAAAGAACTCGAGCGCGAGATCGTGATCAGTTGATGGGGAACAGACCCATACGCGTTGGCTAGGTCCAACCAGACTACATGGAGATCGGTTTTACTCCTCCTGGCTGATTGGATCTGATCCCAAATCATCATTGAGTGCTCCACACAACCAGGGAATCCTGGGACTCTTGCCTTCTGGCAGCTGGTGTCAATGAAGTTGTTTGCCAGGAGATAGTCAGTCATGCATTTGGCCATGACCCAAAAGAAGATCTTCCCCTCCACATTCAGTAGGGCGATGCCTCTGAACTGGCTGATGTTCTGGGAATCCTTCTCTTTCGGAATAAAGATGGTGACAGCTCTGTTCCATTCTGATGGGATGGCTTGGGCCTTCTAGACTGCACTGATCATCCTCCAAAGTAGCTTCAGAAGCCCGGGGCAGCTCTTGTATACCCTATAGGGGATGCCATTGGGGCCAGGTGCTGATGCAGCTCTAGCCCAATCGATCACCTGTTTGACTTCAGACCACTAGGGGGGTGATGCGTCAAATGGCGTGGATGACTCCGGGGGTTGGGGTACATACCCTGGTGGTCCAAGTGGGACATCCCTTAGGCTGTTGCTCAGCTGACTCTGGATGAAGTCCTCCAGTTCTTGCTTTGTCGTCCTCAGTGTTCCAGATCTCCCCTCCTCCAGGAGGCTGCGGGCATATCTGAAAGGATCCTTAAAAAAGCTTGCCCTGGCTTTCCCCTTCCGGCTCTTATGCCTCCTGATCCTTTCAGCTCGCCTAAGCTGAGCAAGTCTGGACTTGATCTGCTCCTAGAGGTTCCTCAGCCCCTCCTTCTCCTCTTCCTTGGCTTTCCTCCAGGACCTGCGAAGAAGGCGGCGCTCCTTGACCAAACAGTAGATTTTCCTCTCCCGTCTCCCAATCTGTTTTGGCCTGATCTTTCTTTTGGGCTTTGCTCCAAACCTCTGGGCCCCTTCCTCATAAAGGATGTGACCAAAAAGGTTTAGTCTGGATGCTAAGCTGCCTTTTAGGGAGCTCTGAAGGACTGGGACGAGGCTTGCTTCAAAGCTACTCCATGCCTCCTTGTCATTGGCTCACCCTAACCTTAACCCCCACTCTAGCCTCACCTCATTGGGTTTAATTCCTTTCTAGATTTTTAGTTGTCTCTGTTATATTGTGTTTGGAAAAGTTAGATCATTTTGTTATTTACTTTATTGTTTAATCTTGTTGTTGTGTTTTAAGCAGAATCAGTTGTACGGTGCAGCCATTTTATTGTTTCCTCTTTTCTTGTGGACAGGTGCTGTGGGCTCCAGGCAGCGACCCAATCCCTGGTGGCGGTTCTTCACGTTGAGTTGTGTGTGTGTGTGCAGTGTCACGGGTGTTTATTTTGTTTTCTCCTCCCTCATTGGTTCTGGGCCGCCGAGGTAACCCAGCACTGTCCACCTCCCCTCCCCTTTGGCCCCCGTACTCAACAGTAGGTGCTACAGACAGCATACATGAACCTTTTAACAATTATTTCTCAATAAAGACATTTATATTGTGAACACTGTCTCTTGTCCCCCATGGTGATTCGAACCTGTTTAGCCTTTAGCTTTTCCTCATAAAAATTAGTGACTACTTCCTGGGGCACAATTCCCCAGGTGGCGTTGTTGGCAACAGAATTCCCTCATCCCAGACCGCTACTCTGCCACACACAGAAGAAAATAATAAAATCACAGTAAATAAAAATAACTCAAGGAGATAAAATTCACAAACACTCAAAATAATTAAATTAAATGACAAATAAATTTCAGGAACTCAATTTGAAAATGATAATTAATCAAGTGCATTTTTAACTCTGTTACACTCAGTTCCCAAACCCACTGAGTGACCATCAATAAGCACACTCTAGCGCCTGAGCCCACAACAGATGTTATCCACATTAGCAGCAGTGCTAACGCAAGGCGGAAATGGCTGAATGTACAGTAAAGCTGCAAAAAAGCTGAACAATTCACTAGTTTTTATTAGGTCAGAATTTAGGAGTGGATGAAGACTTTGTTGCGTGTTCCTGCAACCAACAACAGAGCAATTAGGGCACTTTGCCTGCACATTAAACATCTTTGTCGATCTTCTGGAGCCCCTTAGTGAGGAAAACAATGTTGACTGTGGGGTGAACACACTTGGATTCAGGGGGTGGCACAGACACCCAGCACTGAAAGTGTCACCTAGCTGGAGATGTTGCTAACTTCCCTCTTGATCTCACAAGGGGAGCAAATATGAAACAGAGCATGTGGACTCACATTTTCCGAAAGTTGGAGCAAACATGACAGAAGGAGGATGCATTTGTCTCATTTTAGTGGTGTCTGTGAACAGGCTAGGGACACATATTTTCATTGGAAAACCATGAAAAAGTGTATTTTGCGTAATATGGGACTTTTAAGATTTTAGGGGATAGCTAAAAATATGTAATATTTGGAAACACAAAAGTTGAATGTAATGGTTTATGGACAAGTGATTGAAAGAGTAGAGGAGGTGAAATTCTTTGGAATGCACTTTGATGAGAGACTTGCATGGAAAACTCATATAAATAATGTTGTAAATAAATGCAAGAAAGCAATTAATGTGATGCGATCCCTCTGAGGATGTTCATGGGGTGCTGGCAGGTGTGAAGGAATTTCTCTAACCCCCTAGGCCTTTTTACCTCTTTGTCTGCCACTATACTTCCTTTCACTTAAGTAGAGCAAAGTTGATGGCTGGGTCACACAGTGCCTTTGTTTTAATCAATGTTGTGTCTTACAGTTATTTTTGCAGACTCTCCTCATCTACCCTCGCCATAGCGACCAAGACCGAATGTATGAATGTTTATGTTCTAATACCCAGTAAAATCCTGAGAGTGTACAGCTTGACCTTATGTGGATATGTAGTTTAGGACTGGTGACATGTGAGGACACAAAGACCTAAAAACATCTTACACACTGGACAGCCACTTGGTGGTGGCAGTACTCATGATCACTTGTGGATGTTGCTATTTCTGATCTCTTCAATGTTGAGCTCTGCAACAAATGCCTCTGAGTAAGACATCTACTGTCTCCTGACCTCCACCAGATTTGTCCTTTACAGCAGGGACATGCCAATAATGAATTACATAAATTACATATAGAGCATGTCTAGACCACACTCTGTAAATTTATATTTTAGATTTATAGGTTATTATGGTTTTGTGTGTTATGGAACAACAGCTGAGTCTCATCTAAGACGGCGTTATGTACATACATACATACATACATACATACATACATACATACATACATACATACATACATATAGGTTTCCTTTGAGTACTTATGTCGATGTGGATGCAGCAGCTAAAAAGTGACATTGACCCAAGGGTGTGTACAGGGGTTCTGACTGCCGATCCGTCATAAAGAATATGTAACAGCATATCAAAAGGCTACGAACCAACGGGAAATCTTGAAGGAAAATCTGGATTTACTTTCGGCATTAGGTTTACTCCTATGAGAATGGCGTTAATCTGAAGTAGTACCCAGACTGACCTGTAGAAGGAAGCAATGTGCTTCAAGGCACCTAGACAGCCGGGAAAGCAACAAAAGAAGAAGAATGCAACATCGTGGATACCAGCTGCCGTTAGCTGCTGTGATACCTCATCGAAGAAGGAGGAGAAGCAGAAGAAGAAAAAGGACAAGAGCGAAAAGAAAGAGAATGAAAAAAGAAAAAACCGAAAGGTCTGTGGGCTCACATTTTCTTATTTTCTAGGTCTTTCTTACAAAGTCTACATGGCATTTTACATCGTATTAGTTATGGCACACAAAAGTAATCGCCAAAAGTTCACAAGCTATCTAGCAAAGCTACACCGTGATTTATGTTTCCAACTTGGTAAGCTCAGAAAGCTAACCCAGCTAACTTTCATTCGTTGCAGTTAACATTAACATGCAGTTAACATAACAAATCTCCCACACCGAAACACTAGGGCGGGCGGTATGAGTACACTGCAGTGTCTTTCGAATATAGTTTGTTTTAATTGGAATTGTATGCTTTTTCAAATTGCCATTAACTCCTTATCCTTACGTAGTCCTTATTAAACTTGAAGGGTGCCATGGAAAACATGGAAAAAAAGTGATCAATTTTCCAACCATTGAAAGTCGTTTTAAAAAAAAGAATAGTTAAAGGTTCTCGAAAATCTTGTTCTAGAAAATTATTAACATTCTCTCATTTTCTTTAAAACATAACAGACCAAAACTATGAATAACATACAATACATTAGCACAGTATAATGTGGACTGGTAATTATTTGGTAGAGTTAATTCTGTCAGTTGATTGTTGTTGCTTCTCAGTTTACTTTAAACGATTGAATGTGCCAAATTGGTTAGCATTTACCCTAAAGTTGGCATGATTGATAGCTTACAAAGGTTCATGTTTGGATTAAACTCTGCCTTTGTTTTTGGCTTTGTTAAGAGTGTGAGAAAATTATTTTCTGCCATTGTCTCTTTTAAAACAGAGTTTATACTTTATACGTAAATAACTTTGTTAAAAAACTTTGCTTTATGTTCTAGTGAAGGGACTAAATTTGGCTACTTGGCTATAATAATAATAATAATAATAATAATAATAAAATATGGTCTCATTAATTGATAAGAGTGAGTAGCAGTGAAATTTGCCAGGAAATTTCATTAATTTCATTTTATTATTGAAAATCTCCTGGAGCTGTCCTAGAGAATTATCTCTTGAAAAGAGTCAGAACTTCAGTGTGCCTAAATTTAAGGAGTCAGATCTTCCATAGACTTTTACCATGAAAACACATTATCAAGACAGACATTTTTATTTGAAATATGTCCATCACACTACATATTCCTGAGACAACATTAAGATTAGCATTGATCTCTATACATACTTGAGGTACTGCTCTTATTTGATACCTCCTTACTTCTTGACTTCGCTGGAACTGGAAGTTGTTTTATGGGGACATATCAGCAGCATAATCATTATATTAATTTATATTAATATATTTATATATTTCATATTATGTATGTCCCTTATAACATAACAGTTTTTCAGTGTAAGAGAGCTAAACATAAATAGAGTTCAGAGGAGTTATATAACCTAGTACAATACATTACAAGCCTAGTACAATAGATGGATTGTAAGGCACACTTACAATCCATGAATTCAACTGTTTCAAGATGACAAAAATAAGTGAGCAAGTTTTCTTTAGTGCTTTTCTCAACCTTTTTGCACTAAGATTGATCCATAATGAAAACTGTGGAGAACAAAAAGGTCTCTGTTTTAGTCAGCAAAAGTATGCAAAAGCTCCAGCATCAAAAACCACCTTTAATGTGTTTTACTACTTTCACTTTTCTGTAGTATCAGTTTTATAGCATTCTGTTGAAATGTCAAAAAAAACGCTATAAATATGACTCAGCCAGGTCGCTTACTTGTGAGATTAATGTCTAAATGATAAATATTGTCCCTCACCACTTAATATATATTTTTCTTTCCACAGCTGGCTGTGTCAAGTTTAAAATTATAAGTTTATTTAACATCTGCAGCATCAACTCTGTTTAAAATTATGAAAGAGTGATGTACGCATTTAGGGACATTTTTTCTGTAACATTTAGCCTAATAAAAAAATTCTTATGTTCAGAAGACACTGTAATCATAATCTGAGTTAATCATAAATAAATTTACAATTAGAATATAAAAATAAATATGCAAATAATATATAGATAAAAAAATTCAGATTTTGCAACCAGTTATGGTTCTTTTGCCTCTGGCCAGATACATTATACTATATAATACAGCGTAAGGTTGTATGGGTTGTCATATGTTTGGTAAACAGGTAATGAGCTACAGAGAGAAAACACTGTTTCTCTGGCAGTGTGTGCCTTTTTGGTATTTGCACTGTGCACATGTGTGCAAACACAAACTCCATAAAAAGTTGCATAGCTTCTAAAGGGATAGTTCGGTATTTTGATGTAGGGTTGTTTGAGACACTTATGCCCAGTCAGCTTCTTACCTGTTGTACAGAATAGTCAGCTTGCCCTCTGCTTGGAGAAGCAGCGCAGCACACTGGTACACTGTAAACAGCACTAGCAGCAACACATCTACAGCAGGGCAAGCTGACTAGATCTGTGGCAGGTAGGATGCTGACTGGGCATAAGTGTCTCACACAACCCCACATGAAAATATCCCAACTACCTGTTTACAGACAGCTGATCCAGTTGTCATCAGCTGCTGCTGTCATCAGAAATAAACGTTTCTTTATGTGTCACATCTGAGGAGAGAAGATCTAATTTTTCTTGCATAATATATCTATTTCCTCTCTCTTTGCATGGGTTTCTTGTGCTTCTCCAGGCATCTGTGATGCAAGGCAAAGTGCAAGACACAAGAAGTGAGGCAAACAACAGTGCCTCAGCTAAATCTTGACTTAACATAAAAATAAAGCAATAAGTTATTTGTATTTTTATACTTTTACTAATCTTATCATACTTAACCCACAAAGTCAAACTGAGAGAAGTCCTTTAATATAAGTGATGTTCTTTTTCAGTTTTTCAGTGTACTTGTGACATAAATAAAGATGCATGTCATGTAATTCTAATTTTTTTCTTCTCTCTTCTTCACTCCATCCTTTTCCTTTGTGTATGTGTGCTCTCAGCTTCAGTTTCACTCATCATTCAATATAGATTAAAACAAGTCGAAGTGTCATGCCAGTCCAAGCTATGGTAGAGCCTGTGTTTGATCATCAGAAACGGTTCCAGGCTGCTGTGGATGTTATCCATAACCTTCCCAAAAATGGTATGTAGCCCTTTTGGCAACCAGCTCATTATTTTACCATTTTGTTGCACAAAACAAGTAGTGGACGGAGCTCTTATGCCCTGAATAGTATACACCACATAAGAGGGCAGACTTAGCCTCCCTAAATGCTCTTGTTTAGTTTAAGATTGTGCCGTCCAGGTGTGAGAGTGCGTCAATAGCGAGAGCTCATTTTCGTCACCAGATTTGGTCTCAATAGGCCCTCACTCACTCACTCACTCACTCACTCAAGCCTCAAGGCAAGTTGATCTGGTGGTGCAGCTGTAACTCATGCTGTGCTGTCTTCTTGTAAAACCAAACTTAATTAACAAAATCCAGGGAGCTTAGTGTGGTCTGAACAACTATGTATCATGTCCTGGATATATATCATCCAAATAACAGGACTTAAAAAACAGTGCCTCTTCATTATTACTATAACTTATTGCAAGCAATACTGCTCTTATAATTTGTGAGGCTTTTATCCAAATATCAACTTTTCTCAAGAAAGAGACCCTAAACATTACTCTTAATGTTTATGTCCTCCTCCTTGCCTAAATGACACAAGCATACTTTTTTAATTTAATGTGTTAGTTAAGGAATTTGAATTCACAGGAACTTAATACTACAATTTATAAGCAATCGAATTAGCATGATTCAAGCTACATGAATCTTTTACTTTGCCAATGAGCTTTACCAGATGATTCATGGTCGAAATGTTTAAATGACAAGAAAAGTGCGTTCAAGTGTTACCTCAACTACCTTGAAGTAACAGATTTTTTCACTCTCACAAATGTTCCGCAACAGTTTGCATATGTTAAAAGAACCCATTGAATCTCTACCAATGAGTTCCTAGGATTTTTAAAAAAAAAATAAAAATTTGTGCTTGGAATGAATGGGCTTTTACAATCCTACCCAGACACATAACCAGTTAATTCTGTGCTTCATTGTTTACTTATTAATTTTTTTTTTATATTTCTTTACTGCCCCACTTTTGTATATCTTTATGGCCTATTTACTTGGCATCATGTTTCTTCTTGGTTGCTTGCTAACTAGCATAGAGGCACTGGCACTCCTAGATTCCATATTTTTCTTATTTCAATTTCCTATAGGGGTGGCCAGCTAGGGCCAGTGAAAATCTAGGGGTGGCACACCAAAACCAAAGATGTACCTGAATTTCAGGAACTCTACAATGCTGTTGAAGTGTATGGGCTTAAAATGATGTCATTGAGGAAGAAGTATACTTATATACTTGGGTTTCTAATTTTATCAGTGGTGTTATGAATTATCTGAAGGCACAGAGAATAAAACCTATTCTAGGGTTCTAGAAACATTTAAGGGTAGCTTCACTACCCCTAGAAGAGGCCTAACAATGTCCATGTTTTGGACTGAGAGTAGCAGAGCATATATGTGTTGTGTATGATGTGAACCATGTCAATGTTTGTACATGCTTATCTGGACTTTTGTGGTATTTGGATATTAAAAAACTATTTCATTTGTGGAATTTTATTTGTACAAAAAACAAATCCGAACAAAGGTTGATACATTTCCAAGAGGTTTTTTGCATTAATATATGTTTATATAACTTCAGTTACCTGAATGTTTAACAAAGAAACATGCAAACACTCAAATTTGATCTAGAGTGAAATCCAGACAGTATTTTTACAACCTTTTACATGTCCACTATTAGCAGCTGGGGTATGATCTCTGTAAGTTATGTATTTGTTTTGTGTTTCCTATCCTCAGATATATAGGTGACAGTTAAAAAAAACAGAAATCAAGTCAAGACAGTTAAAAAAAACTGATATATGACTTACTGTATCTTGCAGGCTTCTACCAACCATCCTATGAGATGATGCTACGTTTCTACAGTCTGTACAAACAGGCTGTGTGTGGACCATGTGCAGTGCCACGCCCTGGCTTCTGGGATCCAATAGGTCGTTACAAATGGTTTGTATGTGCATAATTCTTTGCAAACAAATGGTATTGGATTTACAAAATGTCCTGTGCCCTGGTAGTTATATCCTTCATACAGTCATGTTTCACAAAGTTGTGAACATTTCCCATCCTTAATTGTTGATGACTGAGTCTTTTTAGGATGCCCCTCAAATAGCCAACAACAGATTTCAGATACCCATGGTATCTGTTATCAGTTAACATGTAGAGATTCACAATAGGTTTTTTTTGAGCAGTTCACAACTTTCTTAGTCTTTTGTTGTTCCAGTTCCAATTTTTTGTAATGTGTTGCTGGCATCAATTTCAGAAAAAGCATATGCATGTAAAATCATTGAAAATGAGGTAGAATATTTAATAGATTGTCTTTGTACTGGTTTCAATTGAGTACATACAAAAAAGGTCGCAAATGATCGCATTGTATTTTATTAATGTTTTTCATAGTGGCCCAAATTTTTTGGGTCAGGGTATATAATTTTAATCACAGAGAAGGTTGTTTTTAATCATTAGCAGATATACTAGCTATTTGATCAAGGGCTATAACAATAACAAAAGAAAAATAATATCACAATTAATTTGTGTATACTCTATCAATATTGATAGTTAAAACCTAGACATAACTTGATAATGCTGCCCTTTTTATGATTATCCAGATAATGACTTAAGCATGAAGAAACTACAGGGTTTTTAATTTAAGAATAAAGATGAAGTCGGAGAATAAGAATATCAAGATAACAAGGAGGAGGAAAGCCACACTTGCTCTCCTTATTCTCCTTCTCCCCAGCTGGTACTGGGGAGAAGGAGAATTAGGAGAGTTATAGGCCAAATGGCTGATTGTAAACAGTGGAGTGACAATATATGCCCCAACTAGTGATGGTTGATTGGGGGATTGGGGATGACTGAAAGCACCGGGTGATTGGGAGGTAATGACTAAGAGCTGAATTAGCTCAGAATTGAACATCTCATAAGACTCTAACCACAAGTGCCTGAATCACCTGCATAATAATCTGGAGGGTGAACAAAGGGTTCTCTGGAGGAGGTTGAGGGAGAGGAGTGAATAGGTGGATGCAAGGGTTGGTTACTCTCTGTGCCATTGATACAAGTGGTGGAGCCATTTGCTTAGACAGTTGATAGAGCTGAGTGTTAATGAGAGTAATACTGGTGCTTTGATCCTGTGTAGGGTGTCCCTAATATCTCTTAACAGTTGCTCATGCTTACCCATTGAAGCTCCTTGGGTGCTGAGCGCTTGTCACAGGGAATCTGGTTGTACTGAGTCTGTGCTTGAGCCAGATTGTTCTGTGATATTTTTAGTGTCTTTAGGAGCCAAAAGCACCTTACCAGGGAGCAGTCCTCAAACACATGATTATGCCCAGAACATTACACTTTAGAGACAAATAAAGTTTAAGGTGAGGTTAAAGTTACATTTTCAGTCAAATTTTGAAAGACTACATTTTGTGTTCAGCAGGAATAATATCTTCATTTTGCTTATGTTCATTTAATAAACTCATTTTTGTGGAGCGGCAGAAGTTGGCTGAGAATTCACATGGCGTAGTATGGTATGGTCAAAAATAATGAAGGTGTATTTCATATTGAGTATTATTTAAAACATTTATAATTACAGTTTTTAAAATTTTTAAAAATGTTTTTCTTTATATGTTAGGGATGCCTGGAGCAACCTGGGAGAGATGAGCAGTGAGAGTGCCATGGCCGCATATGTGGACGAGATTAAGAAAGTGGCACAGGAGGTACATGACAGATTTGCCAAATTAATTTAATTCAATTTAACATTATAAGTTCATGTTAAATTGGGATGGGATGTAAATAAATCAGTAATATCTTGATTAAAATTCACAAGAAATCAATACATCATTTTATTTGACAAACATCAGCGTTTAGCCTCAAGGCAATATTTAGTTAAAGCCATTTTGTGCAAGTCAGATTCAAGCTACAACAATTTGTTAAAAAGGTTTCCCCAAACTCTGCAGGTAATTGATACCATGCCAATGAATGAGAAGATGGCCAGGCTCTTTCACCACTTTGAGCCTCTTTACCTGGTCATTGACGACATGCCACGGCCTCCGGATTCACTGTTTACACTAAGAGAAGGTTAGTCACCCTAAAAAGGATGCCTCACATTATTTATCAGTATTTTATCAGTGTTGGTGTGGCTAAAAAGTGTCTTGGAGCTCTTTAAATTTAGCTGGAAATACAAGATATATATGTGTATAATACATATATGTGAATTATTTAATAACATTATTAATTCTTTAGAGCGCTTTAATCACAATACTGTATAGCAAGTGTTCTATTAGTAATGTTTTTTGTCACTTTTTTCAAGGGCTATTTCAGACCAAATCAGGTGTTGTGGCAATAACCGCATATTTGTGTAGAGGCGTGGGAGTGTTGACTAAGGTCTTGACTGAGGTCTTTCTATTGCTTGTGGAAGGCTTGTCTATACCTGCCTTTTCTGATTGGTCAGTCAACTGATTGGTCAGTGCAGAATGATCTCCGTTTGTGGTTCTCCAATAGTTTAGGAGTCAGTTCTTTTTTCAGTGTTTTTTAGCATAAGGACTGTGTGGGCATGGAAATGTAAATACACGTACAATGTATTTTTTCTTTTCAAAATAATAATTCCATTAAGAAAAAAAAAAAAACGGCAGATTGCTCTTTAAAGCTGCAGTTAATATATTCATATTTACAATAGACTGAAATATTGACTCTCTAGAAATGCTTAAACCACAGTTAGTTAGCGCCAACTCTGTAGCTCTGTAGAGAATTTTAGTGCTATTTTACAAATGCTCTTTGTCCTGGTCTATAGGTGCTGCTACAGGTGGTTACACAGCAGAAAGACACAGTCAGTATGTTTACATGCAAAGTAAGTCACGCTTCGGTTATAGCTTGATTAGGCCATATAATTGGAAAACAGTCCTCCCAGTGTACAGTACACGGTACTGGGGGAGAATAGATTTATTGACAGAAGCAGGTCAGGTTTAGCTACAGTAGGTGGAGATATGCTCCCTTTCAGCTAGTTACTGTTGGATCCTCTTCCAGTTGGCTTATCACATCACATACCAAAAGATTTTCGAGTTTTCCTTCCATTTATATACTTAAATATGTTTAACTCTTTCACATGACACAAAATAAAGTGTGTCTCATCTTCTGTCCAAAAATTGTGTATTTCTTGCTCAAGCACTCACTATACATTTGTCTTGTTTCCTCCCTGGCTTTCTTATGCAAACTTCTGTTGTTCCTCTTCTGGGTCAAAGTCCGGCACAGGAACTGTGGAGCATGTGCAGAACACCTAGGCTAGTTTGGAGCCAATTACATGCAGAAGTAAATCGATGTCCATCCGAATTATCTAGGTGTGTTAGTCTGACTTCAAGAAACTTGATTTAGGACTTTTAGACTAATGACTTTTGGACTTTTTGTCTAACGTGTTTAGATGTCTTTAAAAAAAAAAACAGTTATAGTTGGACTAATGCAATAAATTGACTTTTTCTAACATCATGTCATGTTCCTAACTCGACACTGTTAAAATCGGACTTGATTTCATTCGGTGGACAAAAACATGACTCTCAAATTCTATTGTTATTCAGTGTCAACTGGATGTTTAAGTAAAACACTGTTGGCTTACTCTTTGCTATCTCAATTTCATACAGTAAAAACATTTCATGTTGTGTTTTTAGCATGTTATGCTATCCCAAAGTAGCAAAAAAGTCCACCCAAAAAAGGCAGCTTTAAAAAAAGTAGTACATACAGACTATGTTGGTTAGCCAGTAAAATACTGTTTTAAAGTTGTTAAAGAACCATAAATCTTAAACACTTTGAGCAATATTGGGTACATTTTTTGAGAAATATTAAATAATTATATGTAAGGGTCTACTCTATGTCTTAAAGGTAGTGAGCATGCTAACATACCAGCAGAGATGAACGATCAGGATGAGGAGCAGCGTGGGCACAAAGAAGACTCTTCCATTTCAGAGGATGAAGATCCAAATCTGAAGTCCAACTTCTCTGATGTTCTAAACCTCAGTGCCAACCTTGTCCCTAATGGTATGACAACTCACACCTCTCTTCTGGGGCTTTTCCACTTGCTTTGACAAGAACTTGGCATGGAAACCTAACTTTAAGTTTCATTCACTAGAAAAGACCATGCCATGTCAATTAAACTGAACAATTTTAATGAACATATATGTTGACGATGATTGGATGCATGGTAGAGGCAGGGGTCAAGGAGATGGAGGGAGGGTGCGACCATGTTATTAGTCTAGGAGGATGTGTAGATGATCAGGCAGAGGGAGACTCAAGCTACGCCCTCAGATATTTTTAAAAAGGGATTTTTTTCTATGCGTTTACAGGGGGTTTATGAATATGAACATTTTGGAGCAGCCGAAAAGGACCACAAACATCCTAGACCCATAATCTCCAAATTCGAGCTCAAAGAACTGGTCAAAAAATAGGGGCAGGAACTGAGAGGGGCCCACCACGGCATGAATAATCAATTTCCTTGAGAGATCCAAGAGACATGCAAAGCTCTTTTCTGTTTAAGGAACAGTTTTTGGAGAAGGGAAATAAGATTTCAACTTTGCTGATAAGCTGTAGATAGATGGGCATCTGTGCTGCAATAGTAAACTGACACCTTGGTTATTGTGAAATAACTGCAGTCCATAAACATTATAGTAGTTCAGGAACAATGTGGTCTCAATGTAGGTCTCTGTCAACCATTGCTGTGTAGGAAACTAGAGATAGACCGATATGGATTTTTCAGGGCCGATACCGATACCGATACTGATTATTAGTAGTCAAGAAGGCCGATAACCAATATTTCGGGCCGATATTCATTTGCAGTAAAAGTGAAAATATTGGTGTCAAAATTTTGAAAATACAAACTCCAACAC
>JAPZDV010000164.1:0-14740 GCA_029814665.1 Acanthurus lineatus
AGGTCTGTTGCTACATTTAGGTTGTAATTTGGACCCAAGAGCAGACACCAAGACAAAGGCAAATGGGTAGAGATAATGCAGATATTGTAGGGGCAAAAACACTGGTGACAAGAGTAGAGCAGACCAGAAGCAGCTGCTGGTGATGATGAACAGCAGGTGTGCCAGGTCAGGAGCTCGGGAAGCCATGCCCAGCCTCTGCCAATAGAGCACGCAGGAAACCCCACACACACCAGTTCGAAAACACACAATAATCCCCAGCTAACCATATGCTTTCTGTTACCGGTCTCGTTTTCTCTCTTCTTGGTGTTGGAACTGATTTTCTTTCATGACATCAATCACAAAATTGTGTCCAATCAAAAAACCTGACCTGCAGAACAGGCCACATTCAATTCAAAATACATTATACCGGCCATAAAATATCTGTTAAAATAGACAATAACATCATATGGCCTATATTAAATATCTTACTCACACCAAAAAAAGTATAAATCCTTAACAGGTCGAACTTTTCCAGTTTAACAACTGGAAATTCTCTCAATTTAAATCAGGCCTTTTACAGTCAAGTAAATGGAAAATAAAATAAAAAATGAAATAGCACCCTATGCTGCATAGATGCACAGATTCAAATTCACATTCACTGTAAACTTCTCCAATTTTTCCTAACACACAAATACACACACGCACACACACATGCTCACACACACACAGCCAGCATCTCTTTGCTAACAATTAACTTTAGCGCATGTGAACACAGATTCCAATTGGCAGCTACCTGAGTGGCCAACAGCCATATGGCTGCACATTAGCGGCCGATGTCTACCATTAGCTTCACAGCTAGTGCAACCTTTGCCCGACACGTACCACCTTAAAACACACATTCAGTTCACCGTCAAGCAGAGAATGGTGGTCCACAACTCCATGGATCCAGCAAGCGCTGTATTCCAACCCTCCCCAACTGGTTATAAAAACTTTTTTTTCCCAACTTTCAGCAGAGCAGTCTCATGTATGCAGGAGAACAGTATAGCGTTTCTTCTCCCTCTCAACACTGGATAGCTGTTGTACAGCTGCAATCTAATTGGTCAGTTAGTGTCACACCTGAGCTACTATCGGCTGATTCCCCCTCTGTGCAGTTATTCCCTTACATGCCAGCTATCACTCACACCAACACACCCACACATACACACACACTTTCACTCCTCATTCCCTATTTTCCACAGCTTATGAAGCCTGGGCTACACTCTCCCCCCCTGAGTTCATGCACGTCCTGTGGCATGGCAAAGGTTGAGTAGTTACCACCTGGGAGGTTGAAGTTGAGTCTAAGGAACTCTCTCTTAACGCAGCGTCCACTGCTGTGGTTAAGCCACGAAAGAACGACTGCATCATAGCTATCAACGGACTACCCAGTTCTACATACTGAAGTCGTTTAGGTTGGTCTCTAACCCAAGTTGAGCACCTGACAGAGCTAACCTGTTCATGCTCATGCATTTGGGATGTACCTGTTCCTATCGTCTCAGTGTCTCCAGCATCATCTGAAACATCTGGAGGTTTGTTACACTGTGTGTCAAAACAGTCCTTTTCAGTCAAACTTATTGGTTCAGATGTCATAGGTATGTCAGTAGTCGAGTTCCCAGTGTCACCTGGATGACTGTCAGACTGGTCAAGTACCAGAGGGCTATCTGAAGTGCAGCCAAGTCTAGCAAGCCATGTGTCAACCTCGGGCAAATGAACATTGAACACTTGGAGGACTCTCAACAAAACGATCTAGTGGAAGTATTGGATGCTGCATGTCCTTCTCAGGGGACACATCTGGATCAAAATAATTCCGCTCTGAGAAGTTGGGACCTGAACACTGGAAAGATCCCTGAACCAGTGAATCGGGATGATTTCCTCTTGCTCCCTGTCTGAGAGGGCTAATTCATCTGGACGTGGGTTTGCACAAGTTGACGGCCTACACTTTGTGGACTGTGGCACAGGATGCTTTTCTTCTGTCGGTAAGTATCCACAAGGAAGTATCAAGTCCCTATGTAACGTTCTCAGAGGACCCTCACTGTTCTCTGACTTGACCGTGTTAACTGGAAGTGCCCCAGCTCTTTTTACAACAACATGGACGGTTGCTTCCCATTTATCAGAAATTTTGTGCTTTCCGCATAAGCAGACCTTTCTGATAAGCACTCAGTGTTTGACCCCCAAAACAGAGGCTTTCACATGTCTGTCATATCTTGTTTTGTTTCGGTTTGCTGTCTTTGCAGCATTTGTTGTTGCCATCTTATAGTTTTCTTGAAGGTGGGACTTAAGAGTCTGCAAATACATTGAATGTGATGTGTGCTGACCACCCTACAAAGGCAAACCAGAAACATGGTCGACTGGTTAGCGAGGCTGGTGGCCGAACATAAGCTCGTATGGCGTGTACCCTGTCACCTCATTTCTTGTGCAGTTGTACGCGTGGACCAGTGGTTTCACAAACTCACGCCACTTGATTCTCTAAAGTACTTAGCATGTCCAGCAAGGTGTGATTAAATCACCCGCCAGGGTTACCCTGAGGATGGTATGGGGTTGTCCTGACCTAATGTATGCTTGCTATTTGACAAAGCTCCTGGATTGTGCGGGACCCAGAATCATGTCCCTGGTCACTGTGGAGCCACTCTTGGAACCCATAATGTACAATGAAATTGTCCCACAGACACTTCGCCACAGTTCAGGCCTTTTGGTTGGGCGTTGGAATGGCGACCGCAAACTTTGTGAAATGATCTGTGATGACAAGGATGTCCTTTGTTCCATTGCTGTTGGGTTCCAGAGAAAGAAAGTCCATGCAAAGTAACTCAAAGGGCCTTGTAGTGTTGATATTGACTAATGGTGCCACTTTCTCAGTCAATGCCTTTCGACGCACACATCTGCCACAGGTTTTTACCCTCTTTTCAACATCTAAAGCCATCTTTGGCCAATAGAACCTAGTTCTTACAAGGTCCAGGGTATGATGAGCTCCTATATGACCCACATGATCATGTAAGCTGGTCAAAACCATGTCACGAAGCTCAGCTGACAAGACCAGCTGCTAAGATGCATGCAAGCTGACCTGCTGTCTTCGGTACAGCACATTATTGAGGAGTTCAAGATGCTGTAGCTCCCTCAACAGGTTTGCTTTCAAGATGGTGCCACAGTAGGCAGGTTGTTGCCAGAGCTTCCTGTTTACCTCCTTGTTTTTCTGTGTTTTAAGCCCTTTTCCCGACTATCTGGGTCATGTTTATTTCCTGACTACAACCCGCTATGGACGTGCTAAGTTTAGTGAGAGTAGTAGCCTGTTTTCTACTCTTTTTGGGACTTTTAGCCACCACATCTGGGGAACCCGTGAGCCACCCCATTGTTTACAGCCGGGGTTCAGCTGTTAGCACTTAGCAACAGCAGGGTACTCCCAAAGGAGCAATACGAGATTCCAAAGGAACTACAGTGCCGGAGAAGGGGATGCAGAGCTGGAGCAAAGTACCAGGAGAGGAGGAGATGGTACAAAACGAGAATTCTATCCATTCTAATAGATGATGTAAGATCTTTACCCAACAAGATGGAAGAGCTGACAGCGCTAACCAGATGGCAGTGGGAGTACCAGCAGAGCAGCCTCCAGCTGTTCACGGAGACCTGGCGCACGGACCACACACCGGACTCCGTCATAACTTTGGACGGATTTCATAGGAGAGCGGACCGGAGCATGAGGGAGAGTAGTAAGAGAAGAGGTGGGGGACTAGCGATGTATGTTAATGAGAGATGGTGTAACCCAGGACACATCACGGTGAAGGAGCAGCACTGTACCTAAGACACTGGAATGTTAGCAGTTAGCATTCGGCCATACCACCTGGCCTGGGAGTTTTCACATGTTATTGTGTTAACTGTTTACATCCCACCCTTGGCTGACTCAGCAGCAGCCTGTGAGGATATTCACACCACTGTCTCTCAGCTACAGACGGCGCATCCACAGTCCCTTATTATTATCTCTGGGGACTTTAATCATGCCACATTGTCCACCACTCTCCCTAACTTCTTCCAGTACGTTGACTGCCATACCAGGGACAATAAAACTCTTGACTTGCTGTTTGCCAACACAAAGGAGGCTCACAGCTCATCACCCCTTCCCCTGCTTGGCGACTCAGATCACAACCTGGTTATGCTGCACCCCACTCACACCCCCATGGTGAGGAAAACACTCCCCACCAAGAAGGTGATAAGGCAGTGGTCTGAGGAATGCAGTGAGGCGCTGAGAGACTGTTTTGAATGTACAGACTGGCAGGAACTCTGCACGGACTACATCAATTTCTGTGTGGAGAACACTGTAACAACCAAGAAAGTATGATGCTTCTCCAACAATAAACCGTTGGTGACCACAGAGCTGAAGGCCCTGCTGAAAGAGAAGAAGAGGGCCTTCAAATCTAGAGACAAAGAGGAACTGAGGAGAGTGCAAAAGGATCTTAAATATAAAATCCGGGGAGGCACCGAGATCTTTAGGAGGAGGATGGAGGAATAGCTTCAGCAGAGCAAAGTCCAAGAAGTCTGGAGGAACATGAAGAAAATCTCTGGTCACTTTGAGGCCAATGAGGAAGCCACAGTGCCTGCTGACTGAGGGTGGGCTAACGACTTGAATCTGTTTTTCAGCTCCAGACTGCAGACCAGCTCTGTCAGGTGGTACTGCACATCTACAACCTGAGCCTGGGGAGGGTTCCTGAACTGTGGAAGACTTCCTGCTTGGTTCCAGTGCCAAAGATCGCACACTCCAGAGAGCCCAACCACTACAGGCCTGTGGCTCTGACCTCCCATCTGATGAAGACACTGGAGAGGCTCATCCTGCACCATCTTTCTTTGCCCGCTAGTGAGCTCAGCACTGGACCCCATACAGTTCTCCTACCAGCCCCGCATCGAGGTGGGTGACGCTGTCATCTACCTTCTGCACCGATCCCTCTCTCACCTGGAGCAGGCAGGGAGCACTGTGAGGGTCAAGTTTTTTGACTTCTCCAGTGCCTTCAACACCATCCAGCCTGCACTGCTGAGGGGGAAGCTGGAGGCAGCCGGTGTGGACAAGCAGCTGACTGCATGGACCATCGACTACCTCACCAACAGACCACAGTATGTGAGGCTCCACGACTGTGAGTCTGATGTGGTAGTCTGCAGCATGGGGGCGCCGCAGGGCACAGTGCTCTCACCCTTTCTGTCCATTCTGTACACCTCAGACTTTGTTTACAACATTGACCACTGCCACCTACAGAAGTTCTCAGATGTTACAGCCATCATCAGATGCGTATCGGATGGGAATGACCAGGAATACAAGGGGGTCATCAGTGACCTTGTCGGCTGGTGTGAGATCAGTGCCCTGCAAATCAACGCCAGCAAGACAAAGGAAGCGGCAAGCCATTTGTAGCTTGTAGCGTCAAGCTTTGCAGTGGTAAGTATATACATTAGCAGGTTACTGTCAGTAACCACGGTGAAGTTATTACCATAAAGGAAATCGCAAAACTTTTCAGTCACTGACCAATTTAGGGCCAAAAATTCCAGCTTGTGGGCTGGGTAACGGCTTTCACTCTGAGATAGCCCTCTGCTGGCATAGGCTATGACGCGAAGTTGGCCTTCCTGTTCCTGATAAGGAACAGCACCTAGCCCACTGGTGCTGGCATAGGTGTGGAGTACGTACGGCTTTTGAGGATCTGTGAAGCCCAATACAGGAGCAGTGGTCAGCACTTCAATGACCTGTTCAAAGGCCTGCTGACAAGCAGGTGTCCACCGACTTCCAAAGAGTTCCTTCGGGTTGTGGTAAGTCTGATAAGTTTTTTCTTTTGAGTTGGATTTCTTACTGGGAGGTGGGTACCCAGAGGTTAGACCATGGAGGGTGCTTAACGATGTTAGAGTATCCCCTCATAAACCTCCTGTAGTACCCTGCAAACCACAAGAATGACCTCAACTCTCGCAGGTTCTGTGTAACTAGCCAAGTTTTAAGAGAAGCAATCTTCTCCAAGTCTGTCTTAACACCGTCCCTGGAGATGACATGCCCAAGATACTGGACAGATGTCTGAAAGAAGGCTAATTTTTCAGGTGAGAGCTTCTAGCCAAACTCTTTTAGACGACTAAGAACCTTCATGAGTCGGCCGTCGTGCCCCTCCAACTATCAGGTCGTCGAGAAAAACTAAAACCTCCTTCAAATGCATGTCACCCATGCATTTCTCCATTAACCTTTGAAAGATACTCGGTGCATTAGTCACACCCTGAGGCATCTGGTTAAATTCATAAAACCCAAGAGGGCATACAAATGCTGTCTTGGGTTTGTCTGACCCCTCGACTTCAATCTGGTAATAACCAGACTTTAAATCAAGAACCGAAAACCACTGAGAACCTGAAAGCACAGAGAAAATGTCTTCAAGTTTGGGAAGCACATATGCATCCTTTATCTTCTGCAAGTCCAGCTTTCGATAATCAATGCACAGTCGCCCCGGAATCTAAGAGCTCTTGGATATGCTTTCACACAGCTTCAACTTTGGCTGGATGTATTGGTCGAGGGTGTTGCTTAAAAGGAGTCTCATCCGAAAGTCATGTTGTGCAAAGACTTCTGGCATGCCATGAAGCTGCTGGACGATGCGCTCCTTCCACTCAGTTGGAATTGGAGACTCTCCAAAGTTGAAGTGCAAGTTTGACCTCTGAGGTGATTCAGGGTCGGTTGATTTGGTTATGCAGTGCTGTTGGGACATGACGCTCTGGTAAGTACTGATGTCTACAATTTTACACCCTGCCGGGAGGGTGACATCATGATCAGACACATTTCTTACAATGACTGGTAGCTTAAAGATGCAAGATGCAAGATGGCTACTGTTGTGAAAAGCTGGGCTGCTCAGCTCTGACAATCCACTAAAAATCTCCTAGAGTAGCTGCCATCCAAGCCTTTAAGAAACATCTGCCAGTTGAGGTGAAGTGTTATCTCCAATCTGGGGATAATTTTTGGCAAATGGTAAATCTAGGAGTCACTTATGTGACGTGCTTTGCAGACAACAAAGTTGGATTACTCAGCAACGAAACTTGACCTAAGAAAACAGAAAGATGGCAAAGAAGAAGGCAGAGGATATGGAAGAAGTGAAAAAGTCATTAAACTTCCTGACAGGAGAGCTAAGTGCTGTTGTTAAACAAAAAGACCTGTTTAAGTTAATTGAGGAAATGCGACAACTGAGAGAAGTTATCTGGGAAAAGGATAAGAAGATTGAAGAACTACAAAAAAGAGTGGATGATCTGGAGCAATATACAAGAATGGGTGACTTGGTGATTACTGGACTGGTGACAACCCACCGCACCTATGCCAGGGCTGCAGCAGGGGAGAAGGAGGGCGAAGATGCACCTCCAGGTGAATTACATACACTGGAACAACAAGTCATCAACTTCTTTCACAGTAAAGACATTCCACTCAACAGCAGAAACATATCAGCTTGTCACACTATCCCACAGAAACAGAGAAACAACCAAACGATCCTCCCAAGATTTGTAAACTGCAAACACAAAGTGGAGCTGTTAAAGCTAACCAAGAAGCTCAAGGGCACAGGTGTCTGTGTAAATGAGCACCTCACAAGAAAAAATGTGGAAATTGCACATGAGGCAAGGTTATTGAGGAAACAAAAGAGGATTCAGGATACATGGACAAAGAACTGTAAAGTAATGATCAAACTAAATGGAACACCAGAGAAAGCCAAAGTAATTACAATAAGAGAAATGAAAGACTTGGAGCAATTTAAATAACATTACTACTTGATTTTGTGATGATGACTCGTGAAAAGAAAAGGAAGTAAACTAAAAGAAAATCTAGAACAATAGAAGATCTTACAGACTTTAAGGCTTTTGAGTCTTGTGATTATAAGCCTTATGAGTTAGAAAAGGCATTGATCCTGATGGATTCTTATCTGAGAAGCTCAACTTGGACTGTGGATATTACTCTGAAGATGATATCATGGCAACAGATGAACATTTTTCTATGATCCATTTCAACAGTAGGAGTCTCTACAGACACTTTGCTAAAATCAAAGATTATTTACACAAATTTAAATTTAAGTTTAGTGTTGTAGCAGTTTCAGAGACTTGGTTTGGTAATGATAAAAAGGACATTGAACTAGAAGGTTATTTTTCATCGTCTTTTAGTGTGTGCTTGTACGGCAAAAGTGGCTCCAAATTTTTTACAGCCAAGCCACTGGAGTACTCAATGATCAGATTTTTCTGAAACTCAGAAGACGCATCATTAACTAAAACAGTGCGCTGGACAGAACCATACATCTTCAGAAAGTCAATTACCTCTTCATCTTGAACTTATTCAGTAATTCCATCAACAATGAAAGCATTTGATATTTTAATACTGGACCTCTGGATAAAATCCATGTTGCAAAAGATCAATACTAATATTCATTTACACTGGGCTCCTGGCTGGCTCACCAAATTATATGTAACCCCTCTCTGTTGAATGAGACTACAATAATATTAAATTACTTTTCACTCTTTGGACCAGTTATCAGAATTCTAGGAAGTCGCTCATGGAGCCCAGGATGAAACATCAACATTGAAAACAAACAAAAACTTGAGTTTGCAAAGTATTTAATTTTAAACTCTATAGAAACAAGAAGCAGCAAGCCATCTATCATCAACAATGTAATAACAAAAAATAAAGTGGGCACTGAAAGAAAAAAGTAAAACAAATTAAAAAAATGTGTCCTCTGTCGTGTTTTCTTTTTATCCAATTATGCTCTCCTTTTGTTTCATTGAGCTCAGTTTTTTTTTAATTTCATTGGGGCCCTTTAATTCAGGTGAAGTTCAATGTCCTACAACACCACAGACAGGGGAAGTCAGTGATCCTTTGTTCCCATCTTTGGCTCACTGTCTGATTGTCTGGACCTTTGCCTCTGGCAGGTGTTCAGATAGCCGCCTCGTGGCTTTCTTCTACCAGTCTCGTCTTCTCTCTTCTTGGTGTTGGAATTGATGTTTATGACATCAATTGATGACATCAACTGATGACAATTGATGTCATCAATTGATGTCATATGCCGATGTCTACCATTAGCTTTGCAGCTAGTGCGACCTTTACTTGACACGTACCACCCTAAAACACACATTCAATTCACCGACAAGCAGAGAATGGTGGTCTACAACTCCGTGGATCCAGCGAGTGCTGAATTCCAACCGTCCTCAACTGGTTATAAAAACTCTGTCATACATGCAGGAGAACAGTATAGTGTTTCTTCTCCCTCTGGACAACGGATAGTGGTGGTACAGCTGCAATCCGATTGGCCAGTTAGTGTTATGCCTGAGCTACTATTGGCTGATTCCCCCTCTGCGCAGTTAACCTCACTGTTTGTGTGTATAACTCACACATATACACACACCAAATGGTGAACTTTCACTCCTCCTCATTCCCTATTTTCCACAACTTATGAGGCCTGGGCTACATTATCATTGCTGCACAGAGGATGCAGCAATGAGGACAAACTAATAATCTTCAGTAAGATCTTATCATTTGAAATAGACCATCACTGAATTTTGTCCTTTAAAATGAAGCTGCCAAAGCACAGGATTGTTTGTAGTCTTCACTTCCTTGTTCATGAAAAAAGATACATAAATTTACCATATCTCACGCAAATTGGTGCTGAAGGTGATACCGAATTACCGGGACAATATCTGGTCACAAGGTGGATGTTGAAGTATGACTTCAGACTGTCAGCTGCTGTTCAAGGTCCATCAACAGCTGCAAGTCTCTTACAGAGGTCAGAATACCTGAAGATGTTCTTCTGGTGGGTTTTGATTGCTCCCCTGCTTTGTCAAAGGCCATGGCCTGCTACATGCGTTGGGTCCACTTGACGGTCTTCAAGACCTGATTGTGTCACCTTTGGTACCATCCTTCTCCAAGTGCCTTTTTACAGCAGATCCCTTACTTTGAACATGGCTGGCATACTGGTTTCTCTGCTTTGCCCCATGAGTGTAAGTTTGTTGGACTTGGGAGCACACTGTATACTCCCTGGTTGAGAAATTTGATGTGGTGAGACTCAGCGATTTGAAGCTCCTCCCAGGTCACTTTCCTCTCAAGCACACTCTCTCACACTTTTCAGGCTCCCTGTTGCTACATTCCCTTCCAACTTGCAGGTGTTCTTCTGTTTTACTGCTACCCTTACCTCCTCTTGAACTAAGTGCAACTTATCTTTGGGGAGATGGAAAGGATCCCAACCCAGCTCTCTCACCAGCATGTATTGCAACAGCCTTCCCCCTGCTTCCTGAAACACCTCCTCTGCTCTCCACTTCTTGGAATCCTGTTGGCCTGAGCTGGTGTTGGCCTCTCTTGGATCACTTGAGTCTCTGGACTGCACCACTTCTGTGGCACTTGATATCTTGTATTCCTTCTCTCAGGATCTGAAGAGTAGTTGAAATTTACTGTTGTGTCTGTGTAGTGCTGTGCATTTAGAGCTATTTGGTGGCCTAGCTATCTCGGAGGTGGTTGCTGATCCTCCTCTCCAAGGACTTGACTAATGAGATTGGAATTGCATGGATGAGAAGAAGCCACACGATTCTGGGAAGAATGCCATGTCACACTTGAGTTTTGAACTTCCAAGTTGAGCCAGACTTGTCCACCACTTTCAGCCAGAAATCCAACTTGATGCAGGTTGACAGGATGGATTTCGTGTCCCTCAGGAAGCAGTTAAAAAACCTGCCCAAACTCTTCACTGACTTCTTTGTGATGGTTGGCACGGCCATGCCTGCAATGTTAAACAAGAACTTGTCCTCCTCCTTCCCCTTTCTCAGCAAACCTTGTGACAGCTTGATGTAGTTCTCCTACTTTGGGATTCACATGTGGTCAGCCACATACAACTAATCTAGGATCTTCCACAGATGCAGCAGAAGTTTGAGACAGTTCTTGTACACTTTGTGCTAAGTGCTGCTTTGCACTAGAGCAGAACTTGTCCTCCAACCTCTCTGACTTCCTTGAGCTGCAACTCTGACAAGTAAAACTGCACATTTTGTTCAGGGGGTCTATTAGGATGTGCCACTCCAATATTCTGCTCTCTTTCAGTGTCACCACATGACTGCTTCATATGCTGGTTTATGTCTTCCTTAGACCTGGCCAGTTTCAACTGCACTTCTGTCACCATGGTCTTTAAGGGGTTTGTGATAAAGGCAGAATATTTTTTGGGTCCTGTCGCAACACTCCTTTTGATGCCAATCAGTGTAGTGCGGAACCCTAACCTTCTTTTGTAGGATGCACACTAGGCTATGCTAATGCATTCCTCTTCTCCTGCCTCTTTGCACTGGGAATTCCGTGTATTCATCTCATCACTAATGTTGTGTATCCATTACACTCTTCTTTTTTAGGTAAGGTGTTGTTTGATTTGTTGTTTGATGGATTAGTTTGCAACACTTAGTGGTTCCAAGAGACTATGGGGGTGACTTCAAGCCTGGCTCCTCCTCCATCTCACCAAGTTAGACACCTCCCACATCCACTAAGAACCTCATCCTCACTTGGTGAATCTTTAAACAGTGATCATTCTTGCAGAGCTAGACATATGCACATTGCTTGCTCATGATGGTCTGTTCAGTGCACAGGTCTGATGCCATTATCTTTGTCCAACAGAAGTGCTTATCCCCCATGCCTCCTGGGGCACCTCTAGGTGTATCTCTCCATTAGATTCAGCGAGATTTTTTAATGCATTCACCTCACAGAGGACACAGATTGGGTTGGTAGCCCATTCTAGCCTGACTGTTGTCTCTCTGAGCTATAACTGACTCTGGAGTTTTTACCACACCTTTCATGTTTGTCACCAAGCCTTTCCTGGTTGTCACTAATAAACAGGGGGTACATTTACTAATGCCTCAGGATTCATCTTCAGTGATGTTTATGATAAAAAAGAAATTACCGGTAACATTGCTAATCTCTCCTTCAGGACAGGGTATGCAATCATAACAGCAGATGGGTTTTCCTTTCTGCAAGACTTTGCGAGCTCCTGGAGAACAGCTGTCACTGCACACTGACACAGGCACCTGGCACATAAAAACAAAATGTGTCAGACAAAATAAGGTGTGCTACATTACTCTTAGAATTAAAAGATATATTGATCCCTCCACCATAGCAAGAAAACACATTTTAAAACGGAAATTACGATAACCTTGAAAGATTACAAGTCTCAGTGAGATGAAGACTTTTAATTTGATATGAAATTTGTTGAATTTTCAAAATTATGAATTTTTATTATTAATTGTTTTAGAAAAAGATTATTTCATATATGTGAAAGGACGAGGGACCAAAAAAACCTTGTACCTACAAATTCACAACTGAAAATGAAAACTGTAAATTTATTGCTTTTGGGCTCTTTACCTGTGTGCCACCATCCACCCATGTGAGGTCCCTGTTGATATGAAACTCCTGGCCTTCAGGCAGTGATGCATCATAGTGTCCCACTGTCACCAATTCAGCGCTTCCACTCTCACTTTTTTGCCAGTTAACCAGCTCATATTTGGCCACAGGATCCCCGTTGGCATCAAATAACACATCATAACCATTAACAGAAAATTTGACTTTCTTCAGTTGATTGAGAACCTGTGAGGATGAAGTAAAGGAGGGCAGTGAAAGAATGAATAAAAATAAAATTAAAATACTTTTTAATCAAAATAAGGTACATTGCTCTTAAAAGTAGTATTGCAGTGACAAAAGCATTGTAACACTACTGTTACCACAGCATACATATCCAAACATTTTTATTCATACACAGTGTAAAATCCTCCTTTCACTACTTCTCCGGACTGTTGTTGTTTTAAACTGCGTGGATGTAGTTGTGTATGGAGAAAACACCTCCGATGACAGAGTCCCCATCCACTGAGAATGCAGGAAGGCGAGCGGTACCCTGCAGCTTGCGATTCACAGGTGAGGCCTCACTGCTTAGCCTAGTAGCAGCCCAAAGCCTCCCTCCTTCTACGGTACATCGGCTTCCTTTACATCAGAGAGAGAAGATGCCCTTTCTGAGTTATAATGATTAACCCTTACACATGTCTTTTCTGTGGTGTGTCAGAATCTAAGAGATTTTTCTTCTCTATCAAGGTTATCATTGAAAACACTAGGGGCTCTATTTTCGTAGACCAGGCGCAGATGAGGCGCACCTGCCCTGCGCCTTGCCTGCGCTGCATCAACAGGGTGTGGCCAGCCCATTTTGCAATTTTCATGCACGGCGTAGTCTGGAGCAGCGTGGCACACCCACACCTCCGTCCCTCCCACCGACACAAGTGGGAAAGAGAGAGGAGAGAAGCCATGAGTGGGTTTAACACAACCAAGTGTAATCTTCACCAATCAAATGAATAACTCTCCTTGCCTTTAAATGCGCTGTGGGCAAGGCGCAGTGCCAATTTCACCTCACCACCATCATGGACAAAGACAGCAGCAGCAGCAGCAGCTCCAGGCAGCCAAACTTCTCCCAGGAGGAAACTGATGTGCTGGTCCGGGAGGTCCAAGCTCACAGTACCAGAATATATGTTAATGTGAACAGACCTCCATGGGCTCCATGGATGATGCAAAAACAGCCTGGGCGGAAGTTACTAATATTGTCAATCAAGTTTGCCCAGATATTCCGAGAACTGCTGCCAAATGTAAAAAACGGTTCAACAATGTAAGGAGAAGGGCCAAAAAAAAGTTGTCAGAGCAAAGAAGGCACACGGTGGCCATGGTGTGCTGGAAAGACCTGGTGGCGAAGAAGGTCAGAGCCGCTGTCACCTTTACAGCAACTGGGAGAGCGCAGAAATTACCACTGCGCCATGCTCCGCCACCCTGCGCTGTGCCACAAAATTAGAGCCCTAGCTATTGTCCTAAAAAAACTTTTCGTTTTGTTTTACGTTATAGTACAATTGAGCAAAAAAAAAAATCATATCTTTAATTGATTATTTATGTGTTTAAATCTAGTCTTAAATAAATACCAAGATTTAATGTTCCATTGTTATATATTTGAAATAATGTTGTCGGAGATTGAGACAAAAATTACTATCACGCTTTTTTTTTGAATGTGCTGAATTACCATAAAAGCTTCAATTTGCAATCTTCTAAAATCCAGCAAATGTTGATCAGTAAAGTCATTTGGTCAGAAACACAATCTGCTGCCTGTGCACTTGCCTAATCACCACATGGTCACTAAGATACAGTTGTATTCAGTACAACTATACAGTATATTTATTGTCATATAGCCGATATATTCATTAGTGCCTGAAGCTCAGGGGGTTGAATGAGTCATCTACTTATCAGAGGGTCATTGGTTTGATCCCCGCCTCCTCCAAACTGCATGGCAAATTCTATTTTAGAAAAATCAAAGTGCTCTTGATGACTGTTATGTCAGTGTATGAAAAGTAATGTATAAGTTCCTGAATAATTTCATGTAAAAAAAATGAACATTTAAATATGTGAATCAACCAGGGGATGTTGTGTGAATGCGGAAACAACTGAGCTCTTTATGTTATGCTGTACCTGAACTATTTTTAGACCTTAAGCATCTTAGGATCAATTCTTGTTCATCAAATGTTTCTTCGTGTTCTTCTCTGGCTTAAACAAAATGATGAAACACTTTGGAGCAAATATACATAGTATAAGTCCAAAACTGGAGGCCAGAATGGCAAATATCTCTACAGCCACAGTAAATTTCCCAGGAGAACTGACATATGCTGGGATAAAGGTGATCCAGACTGCACAGAATATCAGCATGCTGAAGGTGATGAGCTTGGCCTCATT
>JAPZDV010000165.1:0-14707 GCA_029814665.1 Acanthurus lineatus
AGAGAACCATCGGGCAAAACTTTAAAGCTAAACTTTCCGTTTAAAAGTCCCTTTTCTGTATCCATTTCTGCTTTGTTACAGTTTGCAATGTTATTTTAGTGCCACTTCCTGAAACTATGGGAGCTGGCAAGGCACAGACCGTGCGTGCGTTAATCGCGCGTTAAAAAAGTTAGTGCCATTAAAAGGAGCTTGAGTTAATGCGTCATTAACTTTGACAGCCCTATACTGTGTGTGTATATATGTATATATTAAAAAAAATAATGCTCTGGCCCACTCTTTGTCTCCTTCAAGCTTGGGTCCTCTACCAGAGACCTGGAACTTGGGGGTTCTGCACAGTATTTTTTGCTGTTCCAAGGACTGTGCTCCTCTGGAAAGAGATCTCGGATGTCGTTCCTGGGATCTGCTGCAGCCACTCTACCAGTTTGGGGGTTACAGCCCCAAGTGCTCCAATCATCACAGGGATCACAGTTACCCTCACTCCCCACTTCTTCTCCATTTCTTCCTTGAGCCCTTGGTATTTCTCAAGCTTTTCATGTTCTTTCTTCCTGATGTTGCTGTCACACAGGACTGCCACATCTATTAGTACTACTTTTTTCTGTTGTTTGTCCACTACCACAATGTCTGGTTGGTTAGTGATCACCATCTTTTCTGTCTGGATCTGAAAGGTTTTTTGCTTGGTCATTCTCCACTGCTTTTGGGGGTGTCTTCCATCTTGGCCTCGAAATCTCCAGGCCATTTTTGGCACAGATGTTGCAGAACACCATGCCAGCCTCCAGGTTATTCCATGTATGCCTTGCCCATTAGCATCTTACACCCTGCTGTGGTGTGCTGTATTGTCTCAGGGGTGTCTTTGCAAAGCCTGCACCTGGGGTCTTGTCTAGACCTAAGTCTCTATGGATCTTGTGCTTAGGGCCTGTTCTTGTTTGGCTATGAGTAGGGCCTCTGTGCTGTCTTTCGGCCCCACCCTTTCCAGCCATTGGTAGCCTTCTCCAATATCAGCCACTTCTTCAATTTGGCAGTGGTACATGCCGTGTAGGACCTTGTCCTGCCATGATAGCCCAAGAGCTCCTCCTCTTCCCTGAGGGGTTTCTCTTGCCTGAGAAATTCACTTAGAAGGTCATCACTGGGGGCCATCTTCCTGATGTATTCCTGGATTTTTGTTTTTTCATCCTGGATAGTAGCTCTGATGCTTACTAATCCTTGGCCTCCCTCCTTTCACTTAGTGTACAGCCTCAGAGTGCTGATTTCAGGTGAAGCGTTGCATTGTGAGGAGTTCTCTGGTCTTGATATCAGGAGTCTCTTTTATGCCAGTGGGGTATCTGATCACTGGCAAGGCATAGATGCTGATGGCTTAGATCTTGTTCTGTCCATTAAGAGCACTCTTCAGGACCTGCCTTACTCTCTGGAAGTATCTGAAGTATCCTCATGGTCACCATTTATCTGTGGGACCACCAGTTTTTTGTCGCTGCCCTGAACATCTGCTATGTTGCCTTCTAGCAGTTCAGTCCCCTCAACTGAGATCACCTTTCCTCCCTTTAATATCATGCGCCCACATTTATCTAGGCCGAGTGGCATACCAAGGTCATTGCTGTAGTGCCTGGTGAGGTGGATCACTAGGTTGATGTCTCGCTCATTCCTGGCTGATTGGATGATTGTGTTTGATGAGAAAGTGCATCATAAAGAAAATAAAATTAAAAGGCCATTTACAACAGAGCGTCTGGCAGGAAGATCTCAATTCTCAATTCTCAATTCTTTATTATTTGTCACGTACACAATTATACACAGTACAATGCACAGTGAAATGTGCTTGGTACCAGCATCCAAAAAAATAGAATAAAAATAAAATAAGATCAGGTTCAATAAAAATATGTACATCTACAAGATAGACACCACATCTTGCTCATGACCTCACAGAAAAGACTTGTATATTGATTGACGACCAAGGTGGTGCCAAAAGTAATTGCATTTCCATTAGCCTTATTTGTATTTTGAAATTAATGCTAAGAAGCTATGTTCGCTAAGATGGTAAAAAAAGGAGATCCTTATTCCTGCCAATTATCAGTATTTCATCATCTTCACTGGAGGCAGTCATGTTGTTTTCTTAGTTGTTATTTGATGTTTTTTGTAACATTAAAATTTAACACAGTACATAACATGTGTTGACTTCTTAAAGTATGGAAAAGACATGATTATTTATTGTTGTTTTTTGGACTTAAATGTTCTTGTGTGTTTTTTGTGCACAGAGCTGGCCATTAAGGAGCAAGAGAAACAAGAGGAAGTGGAATCTAAGTGCAACTTAGACATCCAATTAAATGTCTCATCCAGTCATGGTGTGCCTGATGAACACATGTTTGACCAGTCACAGAAATCAGATGCCTCCTCTCCTGATAAAACATACAACAAGTCTCCAGACCACATGCCTGCAGATCACCTTACCTGGAATGGTAAAACATGACTTTAAAATGGAACATTTGCTAAACCTTAATTCTAAATAAACTGACCTGTTGCTGTGACAACTGTTGCAGGGGCGGGGCCAGCGGAGGAGATGGAGGAGGACAAAAATAAAGTGCCCGAAAATTCCTGATGACATGCACGGTGAACTCACCACCATATCGGACAGTGGTTGGTCACCATGGCAACAGTGCAATTTGCAGTGCAATGAAAAAGAGAGTCAAAGCTCTTCTGTTTAAACTCTGCAGCTGACTTATTGTGGTCCAGTGGTATTCAAAGGGCCACCATCTTATTGTTTACAACTAAACATAAAAATGTAACATTCAAAGTGACAACATTCAATAGATAACAGCTTCTTAGCAGTTTTATGGTCCATTCACAATAGTGAAAGTGTTTTAGTTAGAGATTCAAAGGTATAATGCTTGTAAAGTAAGTAGAAATATCAAAATTTAAATAAAATGAAGAAAGGTGGTTTTAGAATGTAGAATGACTGAAAATTTTCTGTTCATACCTAAGGTACGCTGACTGTCTATTATTATCTTGTGGAATGAGACATTAGCTGTTAAGAATCAGTTGTGGAGAATTTGTTAAGGTAAGCAGAGTGACAAGTGTGTTGTTGTTATCTTATAATTCGTCAAGAGTGTGATGAGAGACAACGCTTCTGTTTTCTGTTTTGTTCAGATTATTGTTGTGCTGTTGTTGTTGCTGTAGAAATGATTACAACATTGGTTTGTTGGTTATTCCACCTCTTTGTTCTGGGCTAAAATTATCTCCACAACAACTGAATGGATTGCCATTAACTTTTGTATAAACTTCCATGGTTCCCAGAGGACGGGTCATTCTGTCTTTGGTGATTCTTTGGATCTTGTGCTATCAACAGGTCAAGGTATTCAGTTATCCAGTGAAATCTCTTTAACATATCTATGACATTAATTTGTTTAAAATTTGTACAGAAATTTTAGATTCCCAGACAGTTTCTCCTAATAATATGCTCAAGTTTTATTTTTTCAATTGTGTAGTTAATGACAAAATACCTGCAAAACTAATGGCATGGCCATCGGACAATGCCTTGTCCAAGTTCAAATTTTAGTAAGCTAATGCACTAAAGATGAGAAAACTCTTCAGCAGGGGAAAACTACAGGGAACATCACTCTTATCAGTAAGGTGAAATCAAGCACAGAAGCCAAAGGAAAATAAATGACAACACTCACCCAAGCAATAGCTTGTTAACTGTGCTGCTATCTTGCAAGAGATACTACTACTACTGATGGTACCACTACTGTACCACCAAAGCTAAGGACAGCTTTAAAAGTGCACAAGGACACTATGATTTGCAGCCTGGAGAAGCTGAGGATCAAACCACTAACCATCTAAAAAGTGTATGGCACATTCTCCCACTTAAACCACAGCAGCTCACATTACCTCAAACTGATGTCCATGTCAGTCGAATACAATCAAACATGACACAAAGTCTAATGGTCTAGTGGGATTTCAAAATCCAAAGGAAAGCAGAAACCAAAAAGGGGTTTTCAGATTGTGAAGAGAATTGTTCTCATTGAATTTTACTGCTAGTGTTTCTAGATTCATGTGTATTGATTGATTCATTTGATTTTTTATTATCTGTCCTCCATCACATTGTTGTCCATATGAGCTTACAAAACACTAAAGCAACAACATATAAAAGGCCACAAAACAAATCATAGTATACAGTGCCACAAGTTCAGAAAATGAATTCTGAAGTTTTATTTTCCATGACTTATTTTGGACAGTGTTCTCTGTTTTAAAGATGCAATATTTAAGATCCCAGCACCTGCTCCAGCAATATAGGGGACAGTGTTGCACCCAGTTACTTTACACCATTACACAACTGCAGTAAATTTATTTTTTAATCAGATACTTTATAGGGGAGTTACAGTGAAGTTTCCAAGCTTCAAATTTTGTCTTATATTATAATAGTAATGCAAAGCTGCAAGACTGACTACTGTGAACCGAGCAAGTTTTTTAGTTATCAGTCAATAAGTCCGTACAACCACAATTTACAGTCATCAGGAAATAACAGTTTGTAACATGTACAAATACATTCAAAATGGACATTAGACCAAGAATGTGCTAAAGTCAAGCAATACTGAAACTCTGACTTGGTCCTGCTGCCAACGTTGTGTCACCATCCTCACAAGTGGGGTAAGTGTAACTTTACAGTTCAGCGCTACATTAGAGCTTCCTTAAACCGTTTTAGCAACAACTCAGTAACTACCAACATGACAGTCACATCATGCCATCTTGAAAGTTTATTCTCAAACATTACAGTTAACCGGGGGGCTTGGATTCCACAAGTTCTGATTTCCACAAGTTTTATTCATTTTGGACATTCTGGACACTCTGTTGATTGGGATAATCAATTTTTTTATTTTTAAATTAAAATTTCTTCTAGATTTTACAAATGACACCTTTAATGACTATGCATTTTCGATAAATCAGACCATTACAAAAATCGTCTCCTTAGAGAACCAGCTCATATCACCTTCAAACAACCAAAACAGATGGATTTTTCAAAGAGATGGATTCATAAGTCATTGTAAACAGGACAGTAGAGCAAGATATAAATCTCTAACAACACAGAGATCACAAAATCACTTCTTTGACTTGAACATAATTTCTAAACTTTGGCTTTTTTCAAATCTCATTTTTCAACTGTTCCTTTTAGATATTTAGTAGTTTTTGCTTGATTACTTTTATATTACTTTGTCAAGTGTTTCAGAAAATAAAATGTAAATCAGAAAGAGAAAATTTGTGCACACACATACACAAAAAGGAGAATCTTCACAGGTTATCTTCCCTTAAATCTTAAATGTGCTTACACTACAAGTTTTGAAAATAATGACCAGCACACACTATAGGATTTCATCAAGATTATGGGACCAGAGAGAGTAATGCACCTTCTCACTCGATTCTACGTCATCTCATTAGGAAGTACTGGTAGCATGCTAGTGAACATTAGCCTCCTCGTCCAGGAAGTTTACCAAAGTTAATGGTCAACTATCTAGTTTAAACCAAAAAATGTCTCTTCTTGCACATTATTAGTCTATAGTGGTTTGTTTGTGTTTTTGTCAGAGGAACAGGTCAAACTTCAGGGAGATAATATGGATGACCTCTGCGATTTGAAATTCTTTTTTTCACTTCTAGTTTACAGAAAATGGCTTTCTTTGATTGGCTCCCATCATCTCTATTAAAAATGTGTGGATTTCACTGCCAATTGTCAGGAGGGTCAAACTAGGGTAAAATTGGCCCGAGAATCTTGTAGTGTGAGCTGGGCTCCAGAAAACGGTGTGTTTGATCCCAGTTAAAAATCTTTCAGACAGCCTTACCCAGGCACCTGAGGAAGCCTGTTCCACAGCCTGACTCATATCATATCATGCCATCTCATGTCATATCTCTCTAAAAAAGAGATAGATCCCATCCCATAACCTCTTTTTGCCCACTTTGGATAGTATTACTGTCAGCAGCATCCTGTAAATCCAATAAGCCTTCAGCATAAAAGCCCCACATTAAATCAGCCATTCAGTCATAAGGTGTGTCAAGATTAAAAAACCAAGGACACCGTTTCACTTTATTTATCAGAGACCCTGGTACTCAAAGCCTTTCTTCCCTCTGAAATAAATATCTTCATGCAAGACAAAACCAAAGTATTTATAGGAAGCAGTGTACTGTAATGGTGTTGACCTAGACCAAAATACAGGTTTACTCTGTTGTTGACAGTAATTTTGAACATTCAAGATCTGTGTGTTTTTGCTGGTAATGAGAAGTCTCCATTTACCACTCTTTAAACTAATAATATTGCATCTTTGGTAAATCACTCTTTTTGACAACCTACACAATATCATCAGTTAATGAAAAAATAGTAAAAATGATCATGTTTCCACCCTTATTCATGCCAAATCGGCCTAATAGTTGCCAATAAGGGCAGACTAGACAGTGCCAGATCCAGGGAGACAGACAGGGAGACAGACCAACAGTCCACTGTTGTCTCAGTGTGATACAGCCCTAACATGCTAGCCAAGCTGAATGCTAGTTCAAGCCAGATCAGTAGCTTCTTGAATAATAACTTAGAAAACATATTTTCTCAGCTGTAATATGTGTCACTGTTTTGATTGTTCATGCTTATGCTTATATTGTTTCATTCTTCCTATGCGTTTGTAAGTGTGTGACCTTTGTATTCCCCTTTTTGTAAACATCTGTCTTACTTGACATCAGCAAGAGATTTACATACACTATAATCTCGCCTTCAAAAAAAGTGACTGTCTCACAGATACAGCTGATTACATAACATGTGATATACTTGATTGCAGCAGGTATGTTCTGATGTAATCAAAGGAACTTAGTTAAATTAGGAAAGCTCAAGAATGCTACAATTGATTTCTCATCATCTTGTCATCTGGGTGTAGGTATAAAGACATGCTGTATTCACTGTTCTGGGCACAAACTCTAAGCTCTGAGCCTGAGGTTGCGCCTTCTCTATTGAGAATAAATTCTCGTGCACGAAGCTATTCAGTCTTGTTTGCTGACTCCTAAGTTGATTGGCTAAAATTGCCACAACACCCCTACTATTAAAAAACACGTTTAACAGTTAGCTTGTAAAAGACAATGTTATTTAAAAAAGGGGTTAGGGTTGGGGTTGGGGAAAGGGGTATGTTTTAAATTTTTTTTATGTTTAAATTTCAAAAAACATTTTATTGTTCTAATTTTTTAAATTTTTATCCTCCTCTAGTTATGGATTTATGGATGAGTGTAGGAAGAGTCCAGGAGTCTTTGCAGCTTTGTATCAACACACAATTTCAAATACCTTGATTATTTACATAAACTTAAAGCTTCAAGCATTTTGAACATGGTACATTTTGCTCAGATGGGCTGATAAAAATGAGTTACTAGCTAATTTACTTAACTGAAGTAACCTTTAAGAAAATTATAACCTTTTCTCATAAATTTGTTTACTGTCATGAGCTTATTGCTCACATAATCTTTTGTCACATGGTGTAGACATTCAAAATCCCTCAGTACAGCCCCACATGTTCATAAAAGACACTTAATCTTTCTTACAAAATAGATTTTCATATAATTGTGTTGATGTGTCGGTGGACAGAGCATCCACATAACTCTAGTCACTCCTGCACACAAGCACAATGTGCTCAGCGTGAAAGGAGAGAGATGTGCTTCGCAAGAGGAGCCACTGTGGTTGCTAGTGACACTGTAGAGAAAGACTCACTGTGTTTGAGGATGGTAGAGTACATCCAAGCTAATTGTGAGTGTGTGTCAACCTTAGTTGGTTAGTTTTTGCCAACATTGACCATTTTAAGTGGTGACAGCCTGGAAATCAGTGGTGGCAGCCACCTATAAAATTAATATGCAGGAAAAACCCTGCATATCCGCAGAACCACATAATGCTGCAGCTATCACCTCCATCACCAACTGTCTTTTGGCAATAAAAGTAAATGAGGACAAAACAAAAATCCTTTTAGTTAGCCCCAAACCAAAAAAGAATTGTTGCTTCATAATCTGGGGAAATTATGTCACTGGTTTAAACCCAAGGTCACAAGTCTGATGTTATCTTAGATTTCAGCTGCAGTTCCCACATTAACAAGGTGATCAAAAATCTTTTTTCCACCTTAGGAATAAAGCTATAGTAAATTCACATATAACCAAAAAGATGTTCAGAACCTGATTCATGTTTTAATTTCAAGCTGAACACACACTTTTTACTCGCCTCCCAAAGAAAACCACTGAGAGACTTCAGCACATCCAAAACTGTGAGACTTGGTTGTTAACCAGAACCAAGAGGAGAGAACACATTAGTCCAATTGTAGCTGCTCTGCACTGACTTCCTGTAACATTTATAACAGATTTCCTGTAACATTTGGAAGAGATTTTAAGGTCCTCCTCCTGACAAACAAAGCCCTTAATGGACTATGACAAAGCTACATTGCTAACTCCCTTGTCAGCTATGCCCCCCTACAAATGCCTCATCCACCACTGGATTATTGGAGGTCTCTAGCAACAGCAAAAAGAAGATTAATGACACAGCTTCTGTCAGTTATGCCTCAAAGCTGTGGAAAAATATACCCACAGATACAAGGGAATTGAACGGCCATTTCTGGCGATATACATGTTTAGTATTTTAACAAACTCATCCTATAGATTTTATCTGATCTTAATGAAATTTACCCTGTGCTCTCCTAACATTTTTGGGATCAAAAGTTATCAAAAGCTTTTATTTTTGGTTAACCCTGTGGCTGTGGCATGGCAGCCATTTAAGTATTTTGCCATGAAACAAAAAATGCTTAAAACCTCAAATTACATTGTGCGATATGCACCAAACTTCACGTGTGTTTAAGCAACCGTATGTAACTTTTCTGCCTTAAAATAATAGTTTCAGAAAAATTATCATGTTAGGGTCAGTGTAACAGGTTGACTGGCGTCTCTGCCTCAGCCACTCAGCCCTCCTGTAGCTTGTTACTGTGCTATGTATCTCTGAGCTGCAGGCCATGGTTTTGAAACCGAAATTTAACAATGTATGATACCACATCTCTCACAAAACAGTCATTTTGGTCATATTTTAAGGAGAAAATGCCCTCTGGTTTTCCCTCTGATGTTCTATAACTGCTCTGCCTTGGCTTCATAACTGCAGCTTCATTATGCAGCAGTGTTGCCTTTCTTATGCCTTGCAGCTTTAATTAGGGCCCAAGCATCAAGGATGCAAGGACCCTAATGACCCTATTAACTTGCCACAATTGTCAAACATGTCGTACAGGATTAGGTGGGGCCTAATGGCTTTTTAGTGCCCCCTACAAAATTCAAAGACGTAGCCCTCACAGTGCATTACAGCTAAACTTATGAAATTTGGTTGGCATGTTAAAACAGACAAAAAAGCCTCTTGGAGCCATGACCTAAACTCAACAGGAAGTCAGCCATTTCGAATTGTGTAATTTTTCCACTTTTTTGGTTATTTCCACATGTTGTATTTTAATCAACTGCTCCTACAGATTTTAACAGACCAACTTGCAATTTGATTTGCATACTCATAAAAGTTTTGTGATGAAAAGTTATTAAAAGCTTTCATTTGTGATTAACAGTTTGGTTGTGGCATGGCAGCCATTTTGAGCATTTTCACATGAAACAAAAACTTACAACTTTAATGTACATTGTTGAATGTACACCAGACTTTACGTGTGTTAAGAGTTCTGGCCTAAACCCAACCATATGTCAATATTATGTCATAATGAGAGCACCACCTACTGGCAAAACAAAATGATTTGTTTTAGACCTTGAGGTACTACTCCTACTAGGTTGATCAAATCCACCTCAAATATGGTTAGATAAGCCTAAACACATTCAGCATGATATTTTGTGTTTATCACGTCCTTATACATTACAAGGTGTAGTCATGGAGGCACATTTAAAACTAATGCTTTGAAAAGACAAAGGAAACTGTCGTAACCTCTCTGTTTGTTATTCCATTTGTCCGAAATTTTACATGGTGATTAAGACCTGCATCCTTAGAAAGTGGTGTGCCAGGTAGGAGTCATGCCTCTGCTGGTACTGGACAAACATGATTTACATAAATTCTCCTTATTATTAAGGCCCATGCACCAAGGGTGCAAAGACCCTAATGATGTTGTTCCATTTATTTTTTCATTTTTACCAACTGAATTACTTTTTTGGTGACTTTAACATGTTTAAAATCTCACCAAATTTGACATACTCATCAGTTGCAGTGGAAATTTACAAATATTACAGTTCTCACTGATATACAGCAGCCCACACGGCATGTTTCTGACATGCATAAAATTGGTACACTTGTGTTTAAGGTCTAGACACAAAAAAAATTTCCTTGACCCATTGCTTCAAGTGTTTAAAAGCTATCAAAAGATTATGCTATCAACAAAGGGCATGGCCACTATTTGGCCATTATTTTCAGGTCTCACAATGAAACACAAAATTGTTGGAACTTTTGTGTCCATTCTTAACCAGACTTCACATGTTAAAAAGAGTGCCGCCCTCAACACTTCTACATGACATTTTTTGGTCATACTCATAGCTCCACCTGCTAGTGACAGGAAGTGACATGTTTCATGTTTTATTTTATGTTTTATTTTTTTATGTGACACATGCTGCTCCTATCAGGTTGACCAGATCAAACTCAAATATGGTCAAGCAAGCCTTGAAACACTGATGATGCAGTATATTGAAAATTGTGATGTATTGTCAAATAGCACTGCAGCAACAACAAGGTGAACATCTATGTTTCACCATTACACAGGAAGTTGCCATAACTTCTGTGTACATGGTCCAATTACCTGAAACTTTTCAAATTTGATGACAGTCCTTGGCCTAAACACATATATGTGCTCATTTTGAAAAACTGTTGTAGCGCCAACGACTGATACCAGAAAATGCCTTTAACAAACATCTACTTAGTTTAATTCTGCTGAAATTTGCACATAAAAAATGTTAGAGATGAAAAGTTATCTAAAGCTTGTAGATTTGAGGCATGCAGAGTTGTATTGTTGGTGTTTTATTTAGAACGTTTTCACAAAACAAAAGGCTTGAAGCTTCACTGTACTTTGTCCAATCTGTATCAAATTTTTATATGCTTGATAAGAGTTCTGACACAAACTCTTCCATATGCCAATATTTTGCCGTATTCTTAGTGTAATTTACTGTCCACAGGAAATGACACCCAATGGTAATATGTGTCTTTGACAAACTCTGCCAACAGAATTAATCTGAACATCTTAAAATTTGGTCTGGGCACATGTAAGGCCTTAGTGAACAAAAGTTATCAAAAGCTTTCATTTTTGATCATTGGTGTGGCTGTGGTGAGGCAGCCAATTTGAGCATTTCACCATGACACATGAAACTGGTTTTGAGGGTCAACGGTTTTGCATAATCTTACCACAGTTTTCAGCCATGTCCAGTATTAATATTTGATACACATATCAGAATTGAGCATGGGCTGATGGCTACACAGAGCCTCCTATGAAATTTCAGTAAAGTAGCTCATGTATCCCGTTTGACTAAGTGTTACAAAATTTGCTGCACACATCTAGAAGGTCAAGACTTAAAAAAAGTCTCCTAGTGCCATAACCTAAAGCCCATAGGGAGTTGGCCATTTTGAGTTGAAGTTTGAGGTTAGGGCCATTTCCAGGGGGTCATGCTTCAATGAACTTCTCGTTGGGGGTTTATCATATCCACCTGAAGATGAAAAGTTATCCAAGGTTTGTGTATAAGTTGTATAGTGTGGATGTGGAGAGATGTTGAGTTTACATGTTTTGCAAAGACACTATAAATGGTTTAACTCAAGTGTATTAAGTCCAGTCTGCTTCAGAATCCACACATTTGATAAGAGTTTACCCCTGAAGACATATATATGTCAATTTTCAGTTATAGTCATAGTGTTACCTCCTAATTACAGGAAAGTTCATGATTCATGTAAGGATAGACGTCTTTAAATGTCTTATACTAATGTGTGATCCTTACAATAGATATATTGCACCTTAACAAAGGCATTTACCATCATTTCTGCCTTTTCTTTATTTGCTACTGCAGTGATACATTTATCTGTCAGAACAGGACTGGAGGACAACTCCACTCTCTCCTGTCCCCTCTCATCTTCTTAATCATTATCCATACTTCTCCTACCTGTGTTTTGCCTCCAATTGAGTCACAGCAGTTCCTCCAATATGTTCTTTTGGCCCGTCTTACTGTCATTCCCAACACTGCCTGAGCTTGATAATACTAAACTAGATGCTGAAAATTAGTTCTTTTGACTAGTTTAAAAGTTTATTCCTGCTTTTTACTGCTTATTTACATTTATCAGCCCATTTCCTCACTAACTGGCTAAAACACTGTCAGTTTCTTTAAATTTTTTTTCCCAGTTTGCTTTTGCAAAGATCCACTTTCCATCAATACTCTCCATTATCTGTAAAGAAGCAAAGTTTATTTTGCACCAGACTGGATAATAATCCCTCCCTATAGTTCCTTCTTGATACACTGACCAATCTCATTGCTTGATATCAGCGTAAAGTCAAGTATAGACTCCTCTCCTGTGTTCACACATATTCTTGAATACCTACCATCATTTAAGGATACAAAATTTTTTCTCATTTACCAACTTTTCAATAAATAGCATTAGTGTCTGTTTGGTTACGCCCCTATTCTGTACTGTGACCATTAAAATCACCACACCAAACAACTGTTCTATCACTCTGCACTTCTATCTCTTCAGGTTTACTCAACTCTAATTTTTTGCAAAGATTAAAATAGTTGCAATTACCAGCTCCTTCTTTCCTGCCCATACTCTCACTACTATACTACTACTATATATTTTTTACCTCCTGTGCCTAATACTCTGTCGGGAATTCCTTGTTCTACAAAAGTGGCACATCCACCTCCTGCCCCCTCTGTTCTGTCTCACCTCACTGCCAGATACCCATAAATTAAAGGATCAAGTAAAGGTTTTAACCATGACTCTTGGATGCACACAGTGTCTGATTTTTCTTTTCTAACACCTATAAATAACTCTTTAACTCATGTCAGTTTGCAATCAAACTTCTTGTATTCCACTTAACAATTAGTATTATTAATATAATCAGCCCCCACATACCGCTGCTTGACTTGACTGAACCCTGAGTTCATCAATGTCTTCTTTCCATTTTAAACCTATTATATCCAGATGGTGTTCTGCAGCTTTCACAATAACCTGGATCCTGTCAGTTTTAGATTTGATCTCATATGTTGCACTTATTACTCCAGCTACAAAGGTCACCAATTTCTTTTTTCTCAATCCATGCATTCTTGTTCCTATTGCTATTTTTCTGCCAGTTGTTCTTAACTACGCTACCCCTCCCTTTTCTGTCTTTCCTGCATTACCAATTAAATTGCTTCAGCATAGAAAACTTTTTCTTTCACCCTTAAGCAGGTTCCCATCCCCCTAAATTCAAGCATACTTCCCTTTTTCAACTTGTCCTTGAAAAACACGTAAGCAGGAATATTACACTCAAAGAACCTGACTTGCTGCTCACATTTAGTAATCCAAATTTCTCTCAAGTTCTCTCCCAGATTTATATTCATAAAATTAAATATTTAAAGAAGCTGACTTAATATGCTGCTTTCAAAAAAATCATAGATTATCATCAGATTCATAATTTAAAACAGTATCAAAACCTAAAATACTTATAAAAACTGACCAAAACCATTAATTTAAAAAAAAAATTACAATTTTATTGCTTATTAGGTAAACTTCTACATGTGTTAAAATATGAACATATTTTACCTTTTTGTCTGTCTGGTCTGGTACAATTACTTTACTATAATTAAACTATATAATTTTTTTCAGTAAATCCTGTGAATCCCAACAGAATGCATTTGACCACTGAATATAAGGAAAGAAAAAAAAAAGAAAAAAGAAAGGTGGGTGTGACTTGTGGCCTTGGCTACGTGTTTACAGGTCAGTCATGACCTTCCCAATATGGCGGCGGCGATGACGTACGATCAAGCGGCCAATGCGACATTTTTTTTAATGTATTCGTCTTGCTGTCCCATCTGCTTGCGGTCACTAGGGGGTAAAGCATAGCTTATCACCAGAGTACTGGTGTCCGGGTGGTTATGTCCCGCATGGATGTATTTGTCCTTTTTTTTTTTCAAATAAATTTTATTGAATAAACGAGTTCATACATTTCAGGCATAATTCACAATTACTATAAAAAAATGTTGAAACAGCTGTTAAGATAAGGAAAATTAAAAAAAAAAACAAAAAGTAAACCGTGAGGGTCTTACTCGATGAGTGAGTATAGTTCAAGTAAAAAATAAAGTTTCAGGGCATTTTTATTAGACATGAAAAATAAGGATTTCTTGTATAGGTTCAGTTCATTCTTCCATCCGTTGTTGTGGGGTTTGACCTTGAAGAATTTGCATCTGTGAATGTAATGTTTACCGAGTATAATTAAATTGTTTACCAAGAATTCCAAGTTTTTCTCCTTTAGCTGTACTCCGACTTTAATAGACATTCAGTTCAGCTGTTGTAAAGTGATTTGTTTGGTTACCATCCAGCTTCGAAAAGCCAACCAAAACTCCAAAACATGTTCACACTCAAAGAAAATATGTTCCACAGTTTCAATGTCTCTTTTACAAAATCCACATGTATTATTTTCCCAATTAAATCTTATGTGCAAGAAATGGTTAGAAGGATAGATATCATTTAGAA
>JAPZDV010000166.1:0-14701 GCA_029814665.1 Acanthurus lineatus
ATTTCTTTAGTAATTTAAGACATCACAAAAATATAAGTATTGCTGAACATTTTGACTTTATTGATGTCTAGTTTTATAATAAATTGAGGCTGCAAAGCCAAAAAAAGAGAGTAAATTTGGACTTAGAGCTGTGATAAAGAACAATGATGCTCCAGATTTATAACAAAGCAAGTACCAAGAACTTCAGCATCAAATTTAAAAAGGAGATGAAATGTCATTACTGTTGTTCACAGTTTGTTTTTGTAACTGGAGATCTAATTAGTTTCTGTCAGCAACTTTCAGGCTGTAGTTTAAAGTTGTGTGATACTGAGCTGCAGCTGTTTGACCTTCAGGTTCCTCCTTCTTTATCTTCTGCTGAATCCATCAGACTCTGAGTCCACAGGATGGACCGAATGAGAGGTTCAAAGTCCCTGAAGAAGCTCAGACGAACACTGATTGTGTCTGTTAACTGGTGATGAAAAAACAGTTTGGTGTCATTAAAAAAATTTGTGATTGAAAAACATGCAGATCAGTCAGTGAAGCTGCAGCACAAACATGAAAGCTGACCTGTACGATCCCTTTTTTTCTTGGACAAAACGTCAGGTGTGCAGGTGTGTCGTGAATGTTTTGAGGATCAAAGCAGGAAGCAGAGGGAGAACAGGTGACGTCAGGTCTGCTGATTATTCCTCCACCTGTCCTCTCAGGTGTATCCATGCAGATGCAACCTCCCTTTCACTGAAATCTGCTCAGTTTCTCTGATGGTCAGCTGATCTGACAGAGCAGGAAATGAGCTGCTGGTCATAGTTGCATTAATGCATAATTGCAGTACTGTAGATCAGGTGAACTGTCTGTGAAAACCGAATGAACTGCAGCTCTGATTGTATTTATAACACGTAGAATCTGGATTATTTTTTTATTCATAGCTGTTTTTGTTGCTCCCATGTGTCACAGTGCAGCAGAGCTTTAATGTGTGTGGGAACAAAAGTTATCAGGTGTTTAAAAAACTGTAAACACTTGATTATTTCTGAACATGTGACGGCTGAGATTCTGTGCATCAAAAGAAGTTTGTCTCCTCAAAACAAAGCTGGAGAGAACAAACTTCCTGCTTGGCAAATATCACCCCTCCGTCCATCTTCACTTCTCTTTCTCACGTGTCTTTCTACTCCCACGTTGGAAAAAGCTGAGAAGAAAAAAAAGGAGAGACACTTTGGAGCCAAATGACGAGCAAACGATGTTGGAAACTGACATGAGAGCAGGTTTTTATACAGGAAGAGGCTGATCAGGAGGAACGAGCGACAGGTGTGCAGGCAGGTGTTGTTCAGGTGACTGACGGGTGACAAGAGAAGCTGAGGGCTGCAGAGAGGATGATGATCTGCAGTGAAGATGATTAGAAATGGAAGAAAATGGGAGAAAGTAAGAAGTTTGAGAGGCTAAATGAAGGTGCTGCACTGGTGAGTTAGCTAAACGCTGATCTCGAATAGTGGACAGGCAGAATTATTGCCACAGTTTAGATTTTAGATGCTGTGAGTCAGAGAAACTAAAGCTGAGGCATCTTTGCTTGTTTTTAATCATTTGGAGCTCCATAAATGAGATTAATTATGAAGAGTTTGCTCGTAGAAAACAGACTGAACTGTATATTTTTTGGCAGTTCTCTTAATTTCCTATTTAAATTTGAACATTTTGTGGCTTTAATTCAGTCCTGCAGTAGTTTTCAGTCCTTTCATCAGAATATTATCAAGTATTTCAGCTCTAAACTCTCACACGCTTCCTCCAGTAGTTGAGATGAATCCCACTTTGCTTCAGTAGGACCTTTGGGTGTCGTATTATGCATCTGCTGCGAGCATCTTTCCCTCCTGATTCTGTTGAATGTATCAGCGTCCTGAATCAACAACCTGCACACCCATTAAACTTAACAGACTTCAGACAGTCGTCAGTGTGGCAGAGTTTCCTCAGAGGAGATGTCAGTGTGTTGAAGTGAAAACTACGACGGACTGTAATATACGAGGAATGTCGGGTTCAGGTCCTGGATGGTTTTTAAATTGAATTCCAGCAGCACGGCGAGTTTGTTTTTTAAAAGCATCCAAGAAAAATGACTGTAACTTCAATTCTGCTGTCCGTCTGTCTGTCCTTGTCCGAAGCACATAAGCTTTATATAATAATTCACTCATATCAAATATATGATTCATTCAGGAGCAGCGATTGATAATTTCATGGCCTAAAGTAGGAGGAGTCAATTTTTAGAAAACCTAGCAAGATTATTTTTCAGTATTGGTCCAATATTTACACACTTGTTCCATTTTATCTTTGTAAAAGTACATTTCTTTTTCTCTAAAACATTAATTACATCATCATTAGTGTCAAAATGGCAACCACGGAATAAACTGATCATCTTGGAGAAGACGTACAAGTCTGAGGTTGTCAAATCAGGAGAAAAGGGCGACTCTTTGATGAGTTCAAACCCTCATTCGATCGATGTTGTCCATTTTTTCTCAGACAAAACTCACTTGTATTTTTCAATTAGCCAAAGCAGAAATACCACACAGAGTCATTATCTTCAAACTTTCTGCATTATCATCCACGATGCTGAACTGCAGGTGCATGTAAAGAAAACTGCATAAGTCATCTCTTTATTTTAGGGCAAAAACTTATCAATCAGCCCTCTGATATGATCCGATTACATGCTACATTGCATCCAAAGTGTTTAATTCTGAGAAAAAAGGTGTAAAATAGTTCAATCCCAGTAAAATGCCTCATGTTAGTATCTTGATCAGGAAAAAAAACTTTATTTAATTTGTGGTGGATCACGTTTTCTCTTTCCAGCTGCTGTGTATTCATCCTGTAAGTTACAGCAGCACGGCTCTGTAGGTGAGAGCTTCAGCTTCAACACTTTTTAGACTGTTTGGATACGTTTAAAAATCCACAGGATGAAAACAGAACGAGCTTCTGTGATCCTCATCTTTCGTTATCTGGTTGTAAAACAGATTCATGACGGAATAAGAGAAACGATAGATGGAAAAAATCATAAGGTCAGATATAAGATGGAGAAACTGGTGAGATGCATGAAAAAATACCAGTGAATAATTAATCTCTTAAGTCCAAGACACAAAAACACCAAATACCTTTTACATTTTTTACATAAATTTACATTATTAACATTATTATTACATTATTATTACATTTACATTATTTTTTTTTACAGCAGCACTGTAGTCCTGCTGTTTTTTCTCATATAGAAAATGTGGTTGATTGCAGAGATTCGGCTGTGTGAGAACATTTGTTGGTAAAAAATGATGCTTTTAAACCTAACAATCTGCATTCACACACACACACACACACACACACACACACACACACAAACACACGCAGACACACACACAAAAACACACACAGACACACACGCCGAGGGAATGAAATGTGAAGAACAGTGACTTTAAATAAAAATGACATGTTGAAGAGAAAAATGCATCTGTCATATAGTTTGTCTGTCTGTGTGTGTGTGTGTGTGTGTGCGTGTGTGTGCGCGCATGTGTGTGCATGTGTGTGTGTGTGTGTACGGCATGTTCAGGCCCTGCTCTAACTGTGTTGACAGCCGAGCTAATCGAAGGGAAAACCGTGGAGAGTTGTTATGATTACAAACCCAGAACTTCTCTCCTCTTTCTCCTCCTTCTCCTCCTCCTCCTCCTCCTCCTCCTCTTCTTCTTCACCTCCTCCTCCTCATGTCGCTTTACATCACAGACAGCCATGAAGAAGAAAATAGAAACTGACTGAAAGCGACATATTAGGAGAGAGAGAGGAAGAAACACAGAGATGTTTCTTTATGTCTTTTCTCCTCGGAGACAGAAACAAGATGATGACAGACAGAAAACGAGAAACTCCCTTCTTTTTTATATCCCGTCAGCTGTGAAAATACAGAAAGAAACCCTCAAAATGGTCATTAAAGTGGTCATGTTGCTACACGAAACCAAGGAACGTGATAAATTTTAAATCTAAGACTAACAAGCCTGTGAACGTCTCTTCCCGCGTAGCTTTGGACGAGAAAACACGACTGAAACGTCTCGACTGGTCTGACAGTCAGTCGTCTCCTCTGTGACGATGACGATCAGACAAACCTGGTTTTCTCAGCCTCTTTTGTCTCAGAAATGTCTCGTCCTCTGGGTTTTCCTCGTGTCCTCGTCCAAATCCAGCCCATAAAAACCTCTCAGGACAGGTGAAACTCTTGGCAGCTGATGAGTCGCAGCCTTTCACTGTTTATATGATGACTTTCCTTCCTTCAGCCGGCCTGAAGTCCTCTGAACGCCGGACGATTATCAAATCTGACCTGTTTTTAAAAAGACCAGACATGAAGACAGTTTCAACAGGTTTTTTAACATTAAAATCTTCAGAAAACACACACTAGACACACACACACACACCTGTCGTCTGTAGTAACAACTCCACGGACACAAGATCTCACAGACGCTCACATCATCCAATATTAAGCATGAAATATTAAACATGCACTCGAATTTTTGCAATAAATTGACGAGCTGGTCTTCTCTATAATATTTAATAATTATGCAACATCTGATTGGTGATGCTCCCCAGTACGCTCACTCTCATTGGCTATTGTTGATGGCCCATCAGTGGCAGTCTGACCTGGAATCGTCGATTTTAAACATGTTTGACATTTATGATTTGAGATCAGGAGGCTAATTTGGTAGCAGTAAAATAATCTCACTGAAATTTCACACTGGAGGATTATTTGGACAAATAATCCCATGAGTCCAGGCGTTGCTTTAGGCCACGCCCCCCTGATGTTTGAAGGGTGAAAATCAGGCCCAGAACTATGCGTCAGAATAAACTGATGAAAGTTTAACATCACAGAGTCAAAATCAGCTCCTTTTTAAAATGGATTCAACAAAAAATGAACCTTCATGATGAGAAGATTTGTGCAGATCTGCTCATTTAGACTCCATTAGGTTCAACAGAGTGTTCATGGAGGTGACGGAGTGGAAATGTGGACTGGTTTCTGTTTTGTTTTCATCCTCCAAAGAGTATTTACTTTATCACTTGTTATTTCAGCGTGTTGTGAAGATGAAGTGACGCCTGCAGGATCTGCTGACGACTCCGCAGCTTTGATGTTTCCGACGAGCGAAGCACAAGAACAAAGTGAGTGACTCGTTTCTGCTTTTTGGTTTTGGTTTTTCTGTGAAGCTCAGTGGGGTCAGAGGTCGGATTCCTCTCAGTTTTATGTGATGTAGACTTTTCATCGGACTCCTCGTCAGCTCACAGTGGATCGTTTTCCGTCCGGATGCTCCGATGAAAGTCTGGAAAAAGGCCTGATAAACACAAACAGGCTGGATTTTACATGTAATCCACATCTGGATGTCAGAGTCATCAGGGACATTTCTCACATAGCTCTGCACTCTGCTGTTTATTGATGAACATAATCAGATAAGGACCAAAGCTCATCAATGTGCCTATACACACAGACTGTCCACATCTGTGTGTGTGTGTGTGTGTGTGTGTGTGTGTGTGTGTGTGCGAGTGCGAGTTTTTCACATTGTGCAGAAGATGATGAATGGGATCATCTCAGTGTTTGTGCAGAGTCGTGCATGTGTGTGTGTTGGAAAGTACAGATGTTTGCATCTTTGGAGGACTTGGAGATGTGAGAGTGTGTGTGTGCATGCATGTGTGAGTGTGTGTGTGTGTGTGTATATAGGTGTGTGTGTGTATAAAGAGCCCAGATGTTTGTGTCTCCTCAGGAAAACAGAGACGAACTCCGTGTGTGAAAAGTTTATGTCAACAGATTTAAGAGATTTAGTTACTTAAGAGTGTTTTAATCTTCACTCTGGCTCGGCTTCATGTCACCACGTAACACACACACACACACACACAACACACACACACACACACACACAGAGCAGGCCTGCAGAATGAGTCAAACCTGACCGACACGAACAGAGCCAGAGGGGAAAAAACGAGGAGAAAAGGTGAAAGCAAAGAGGGTGATGGAGGCGGGGGAGGAAGAAGAGAGATGCAGATGCAGGTAGAGACGAAGACATTTGAGAAAGTGGAAGAAAAAAGTGAAGTAAAGAGGAGAAATGTGAAAAACTCTGAGTTGAAACATGAAGCCAGAGGAGCGACGGCTGCAGAGGGCGAATCTCTCGTCTCTCCTTTCTCTCCTTTAACCTACTTTTTTTTCTTATTTCCTGTGGAAGAACTGAACGTCGTCTCTCCTCCTCCTCCTCCACCTCTCTTACAGTTTTGCCATTTGGTTCATTCATACATCTTGTTTATGTACAGTTGTGCTTTGGCTCAGAAAGTGTGAGCAAAAATTACTTTCTAACAGCCAGAACACTCAAAGAAAGAGTTTTTTCACCTCTTAAAATCCTTTTCATTCAAATAACTCACTCTGTTTTCTGTGTTATTACATTCAGGTCAGTTTTTATTCTGTCTCATTAAAGAGTTCAGGTTGCAGGATTTAAATTTTCATTACTTTCAGCCGATCTAAATATAGTTTTACGTGCACTTCTCCTTTAAATTTCTTTTCCAAACTCACTAAAGAGCCTAAAATTTCCATCAGAAGTTGAGTCGATATCAGACTTTATCAGGTCAAACCAAACAGAGATGAAGCTAAAGTGGCTTTTCATATGTTGGATTTGCAAAAATGCACCAGTTTGCAGGTGATAATATGTCAAAGTTGTGTTTTAGAGTTGTTGCAATGCCCCCCAGTGGCCAAAATAATCAGGTAATGCAGATTTAAAAGGCAGTTTAACAGCTGAAACTCTTGTTTTCCCTCCAGGTGGAATCTGTACAGCTGAAAAAACTGTTTTCCAGCCAGTTTAAGTTATTTTTTTAGATAAAAATTTGAATTTAGGGCACTGATTTTCTGTTCTTGTACTAATACTTTTAATCATAAAGAGCTTTTTTACTTTTATTCCACCACTAAAGTTTAATATCAAAACTTTAGCATCCAGTATGATGTGTTAACAACATTTCATTTACATTTCAGACGGGATGTCAGTTAAAATTTAAGTAATAGTTCAATGATTATTTCAGCCAAAATTCAAACATAAACTGTATGTTTGCATTAGAGATATGAAAAAATACATTAAAAGGGTCGTGAACTTGTGGTTTTAAGAATTTAAATTGGACATATTTTGACTTTTTCTTGCACTCAAAGACCCTGCATCACATTTTTCCATCAAACTGAGCATTTTACCTTCCAAACTCTCCCCCCTTTTTTTCTGTCTTTCACAGAGTTTCACTTCTTTCCTAGCGTGCCTCTCCCTTCTTTCCTCTCCAAACTAAATCCAAACATTTTGACAGAGCCGAATGTTGAAAGCTGCTGTTAACAAAACTCCAGTTCGGTGCTAATTCGCTCAGTTGAAACAACAATCGATCAGATGGCCTGAAAAACAGAAAACCCCGTCATGCCGCTGTGATGTGATGAAATACCTCACTGAGCGCCAGGTGTGACTGTATTTATGCTGTTTGTGTTATCAGCTTCCCCTCCTACTTGACCTTTGACCCTCTGATTGTGTGTTTATATCGGATGTTGCGTATACATACACACACACACACAAACAGTTAACATGTAGGCAAACACACAACGCTGTGAACAACTCAAGCAGGAAGATAAACAGAGAAAAGTCTGATGCAACTTTAAACTAAATGAAGACGAAAAAGTGTCTTATGTTTCTGTTTATAGAAACTTTTTCTCTCACGAAATGTGTTTACATGCTCGTTTACTTTGCCAAAAAATGATGTGGCTGCCAGAATTTTAAGGATTTTCTTTACTTTAGTTTTTGGGGCCTGAAACATGAAGCAAATTTTACTGAATCTGCATCTTTTGCTTCACCTGCTTCACTGAGCTAAATGGTGATGATCCTGAAAAACTTCGTGAAGCAAAAACTCCAAAACCAAACCTGTTCTTGTGAAATAAGAGAAATAAGAGAGTAATCACAGAGAAATAAAGTGCACATCTTTTTCTTACTGCTCTGTCTTAAAATACAACTCACAAACAGTACGCTGATGATAAAACAGTGCAAACACACCAGTGAGGTTTTGCAGCTGATTGTAATCTGCACTTGTTTTGTGTCTCATTGTAATTATCTGTGTGAAATGACCGACCTCGTCATGGCTGCTTGACAGTCCCATTACTAATCATTATCACTTTCAGTTGCTGATTTAAACCGTTTTTGTCAAAGTTTGTTGCCCCTTTTTGATGCAATAAAATATTAAATGTTGCAAGATGCTTTTTAATTTGCATAAAAGGGGCCAGTTTTTGTTGTTTATTACCAAAGAAAGTCAGTAAGAGAGTTTGAATGATGTGTTTGCATGAAGGACAACAGGGGATTTAGTATTTATGTCCAGTTTTGATTGATAAAGTAATGATTCTGTTCTGAAACTGTTTGGGAATCTGAATAGTTATTGAAAACACTCACATCTCACATAAAAGTCAAAAGAATGAATAAAAACTCTGACAGCTGCCGAACACATTTACACAACAACACGACTACATGACTTATATAGAGATGAACCAGCTGCTATTTAAGGAGGCAATTAACAAAAACTGTGCTCATATTGAATAAAAGTCACAATAAGAGTGCAAAGTGAGAGTAAATATAACAAACTAACATTATAATAGTGGTAGTAAAGTCGTAAATTAAGTAAAAAATAAGCTTTGTTTTGGGTCAGTTAGAGTACTTTTACTGTTGGGATCTCCCTGCTGTTTGTGTGTGTGTATGTTTGTGTGTGTGTGAGCATGTATGTGAGCATGTGTGTATGTGTTTATGTGTGTGTAAGTGTGTGTGTGTGTGTGAGATCACCTGTGAAACAGCTTCATTTTCTGTTTGTGTTTGGCGAAACATGAAAAAACAAAAACTGAGAAACGTTTTGTGTGTGTGTGTGTGTCTTCAGTCTCATGGGTGCAGTGTGTGTGTGTCTGTGTGTGTGCATGTATGTATGTGTGTGTATTGGGTCTTGTCCCCCTCTTTGTAGCCCTCCATTCATCCTTTCTGCATCTCTGGAAAAACATGTTTTGTGTCATCTCGTGTTCTTCTTTCCTCTTCTTTTTGTTTTTTTCATCCATTTCATTTCTGTTTTTATGTCTCTGTTTTCCCTTCCTCTCCTCTCTCTCTCTCTCTCTCTCTCTCTCTCTCTCTTTTCTTCTCCCAGCCTCTCTTGTTCACAGATCATCTGTGATCATTAGAAGACGACGTTAAATTACTTTGAACGCTCCTCTGGGACTTTGCTCAATTTCCCAGTGAAGAAAACCCACAAAACATCTTTTATCGTATTGAGAGCAGCACATAAACAAATCTCTCTCTCTCTACAGAGAGCTGTAAAAAGGAAAGACTGTTGTCATAAATCCTTGGATCAAAGAGATTCTTTAAGATAAAAAGAGAGAGAAAAAAGATAGAAAATGTGATTGTGTGCAAACGATAAGAATTAGCTTTTAATTTGCTTCTCTGAGATGAAACATTTGTTCGTTCCTCAGTTGTTTTCTTCCAGTTTTAGACTCCTGACATCACTGACACTCAGCAGTCACCTCTGGCTCGCTGCCAGCTGACACATGATTGGTTCATTTCGCAGAGGTCAGAGGTCACGCATGACTCATGTTCCCCAGAGTGAAGAGCTATGTTGTTCTGTTCGGAGGCATGAAACCTCTGCAACGAGGATCCAGTGTTAATGTGGATGGATTTACTGTGTAGTTTCTTCTTTTTCTGGGGGGAAAACTCTTTGTTTATCACAAAAAAAACAGACTTTGCACTCATTTAATAAATTATGTTGCATTTACTTAATAAAAAAAATCCCTCCAGACATCATCTTGAGAAAAATCACATGCAGGAATCTTTAAAGTTCATGTTCAGAGCTGAATGTTTGATGTAAAATTGCTCTTATCTGTATTAAATTTGCTGTGGTTTTCATCTGTTCTGGTTGACATGTTGGACAAATTCAATTAAATCAGTTTCACATTAAGAAGGAAAAGTTTAGCGATTACATCTGTTTGTGCTTTGTGTGCATTTCATCACGTTTAACAGGGTGAGTCAGTGTGTTCGAGGGAACTCAAATACATAGAAAACATCAACAGTAAACACGAGCAATGATTTTTTTATCGAAGTAGCTGTGGAGAAGACTTACGATTTAAAAAAGGGTGAAAACAGCATCTTTATTTTTGTTTTTTTTATATTTGAAAACAAGTTTCCAGCTTCTTTTGCTGTGAAACTCCAGAAAAGTCTCCTGGACTTTAAAAAACGTCACCTGATTTTTCCATCAGCATCAGGACGAGTTTATTTTTAGAAGAACTGCTCCTTTTTAAATCCTGTAACACATCGATGGAAACTTGTCTTCAGCTGCTGTGATTCTGGAGTCAAACAGGTGATTTTTGATTTGTACCTGAGGGACTTTTGATCTTAAATCACTCGTTTGGGAAGAGTCTGTTTGTAGCTGTGGTTCCTCCATGCGGCTCCTCGGTTCCTTCAGGGTTTCTCAGGCTTCTGCAGCTTCAAATCTGCCATCACTTACTGACGTTTGTTTGATGGCTGCGACTGAACCGATCGTTACGGAGTCGAACGAGGAAGCAGAAATGAGGCTAATTACACTGAGCGATCACCAACGAGACCACATTCAAAACACACAGTGACACCACAGCGCCCGCAGAGCGAAGACGGCGAGGAAATCTGTTCCTCATGTTTGAGCTTCACATGCACTTTCAAACTCTGTGTGTGTGTGTGTGTGTGTAGACGGTGAAATGTTTGACGTGTGTCATCTTGTGTGTACTTGTGTGTTTGCAGCCACAGACGATGTACAGGCTCCTTTTTTAAGGGGTCTGATGCATGCTAACAGCTCTGCAGCCAAACCACACACACACACACACACACACACGCTGACACACACACCTATTAACACATGCACAAACACACACAAACACACTGAGGCCCCAACCTCCCACCGTCTCACCACACGGGCACATGGGACCCCGTAAATCACCTTCAGGTCAAGGCTAATTTTTTTAAGAGCAGATCTCACCCCAGCTTTTCTCCAGACACCCCCTTCAAAAAACACTCCCCACCTCACACACACACACACACACCGAACACACACACTGAACACACACACACTTCATCATCCTCTTCCCCCCCTGAGTTCTTCATCACTCCAGGAATGTGCCTCCCTCGTATCGTTTCAAATCACATTCCAGATATATTTTAGTTTTTTGTTTCTGTTCATGAGCAGAACCTGAAATTAAAACATTTTCAGACCTTAAAAAACATTAAATTTCAAGTTTTATTTACATTTTTTAAATCTCAGAATTGTTTTTAACACTCAAACTAATCTTAAACGACTTGAGATGTAAACTTAAGCATGAAGTTTTCACCACAGCTTCTTTTTACAGTGCGGAAATAAAATCTGACATCAGTCTCACTTCTAAAAGTTTGCAAAAAAAGAAAAACTTTTAGTCACTTTAGTTTATAACTTCAGCAGCTGTAGTTTCTAACTCATATATTTCTGGACGAACGATCAATGACGGTCATTGATACTTTCTCACTTGCTCCTCTTTCTCCCATTTTTCTCCTCCTCCTTCAAACAGTCACTCTGTTTCTGCTCTATTTCTCTTTCCTGCAGTTTCTCTCAGTGTAAACAGTCGAGGTGTCTCTTTTCCCTTTAAACAGAGAGTTTTAACATCCAGAGGCTTCAGATGTGTGTGTGTGTGTGTGTGTGTGTGTGTGTGTGTGTGTGTGTGTGTGTGTGTGTGTGTGCGACTCTGACCTCCTTTAAACAGCTCACATGCAGGAGTGTGTGAAGAGGGTGTGTCGGGATTTTCAACGCTGATTTAAAACGTTCACACACGTTCAGGACTGAACTTTGCAGTAAAATTCACTGTTTATCTTTAATTATTTCTCCTCCATCTTGCAACTTTACTTTATTTGTCGTTCATGTTCCTGTCTTGTTTTTGTCTAATTCAGTTGAAGAACATTTACTTTTTGCTTTAATCTGTAAACTAGAGCCTTAAAGTGTTTGTCATTGTATGGATTTTATGTTAAAACACAATGTTTAAGAGGACGAAACGAGACGTTTGTACGACGTGACTGACCGACTCAGCTGCCTCCTGAAGCTTCTCACAGCTGATTCTTGTGAGCTGACATGTTGAAAAATGTCGCCTTGTAACTGAGCAGACAGGTGGAGTTCGATGCCGTCTGTGACAGCAGAAATAGACTCGATGCTTGTTTGATACTCGGAGCCGAGTTACATTCTTCTCGTGGTTTTGTTACAGCTGGTTGACGTGGCCTTCAGCCAGGACTGAACTGCTGCTCTCAGCTGAAAAAACGCCTGAGCTGATTCCTCCGAGTCTGAAGCCGTTTCACACTCTGCATCTGTAGAGAAGGACGGTTTTATTTAGAAAAGACACAGCTGCCAGATTTTAATATTTTAATCCTCCGACAGCAGGTCACATGCATGAACACAGTGACGAACAAACAAGTGTCTGAACACGTGAACATTTTAAAACAAGACACACACATCAGCATTATGAAAATAAGACAAAGAGTCTACAGCTAATGACTAATCTTATAATCTGAGAAGACAGATGTTTAAAGGAATTAACTGAGGATAGAAATGTTGGGGTTTTCATGTCTTCTTGTCTCTCATAAAACTAAAATTACACTGCTCAGAGGAAGGTCAGGTGTGTATCTCAGAGTTTTTTGCAAACTGACTCATCATGGGACGAATCTGCATCACATAAAACAAATTAAAAATAAATTTAATCTATAATTCCACTTGGATTAAACACATTAAAACACTGATTATCCTCATTAAAACAAAAGCTTCTTTTACTGGCAGAGCACAACCAGATGTCACGTGTGTGTGTGTGTGTGTGTGTGTGTGTGTGTGTGTGTGTGTGTGTGTGTGTTTAATATAAGTGCTTCCTAGCGTAACTTTTCTTCATGATGATCAGACCTGGTTTCTCCATCCCTGTGTGTGTGTGTTTTGTGTGGTTGCTCGGTAACTCTGCTGTCTTTGGCATCAGGACCGGAGTGTGTTTTACTTTCTGGATCAGGACTTCAAACTGCTTCTTCTGAACTACTTAAACTGGCAAAAAAAAATATTATACTCGTGCCCTAGTTCAAATCATGAAGAGGCCAAATTAAGTGTGAGTGACACTGATTTAGTTTATTTAAGTGAAACAATCGAGACATTGAAGACGACTTGCAGAAATCAACTCAATTACAAAACAGAGGAGGAAGCCGAGATGATCACATATAAGTTTATCCTCTTCATCAGCAGACTGTCAATAAGAGGCTGAATAAGTAAAGTTTGGACCAGTTAGCTACGTTATCTCAACACAGTGAACTTACTATGACAGACAGCCTTCATGCAAACATGCAGATGTTGTGAAGTCAGTCATACATGAGTAAAAGGCTGGAGGGAGGCGTTCAGAGACCTGATTGCTGAAGGAAAAAGCTGTTTCTGAAAGGTTTATTGTCAGTGGATAACTGAACTCTAGCACCTCCCTCAGGGCGAGCAAGATGTGACGAATCTGATTCAGTTTTGTTTTGTTTTGTTTTGCTCAGTGTTTTCGCCGCTGCGTCCTCTGAGAAATTAAAACAGTCAGTGATGGTGATGAGGTCTCCATATTTCTGATGGGTATTTTGGACTCCAGCGTGCATCAGAAGACAATAACGAGTTCTTTTATTTTGTCAGATTAAAACAGGAAGTGATTGTTTGTGCACTTTGTGACATCTCGTGCCACCTCTGAGTTTCATTAGCGAGGACTAAGATGGTCGTGTCGTCGGCGTATTTGATTGTTTTCACTGAAATGTCCTTGGAGTGACAAATGGTGAGAAGAGCCAGAGTACAAAAAAAACCCCAAAAACATGGAGGACCTCCCGTGTTGATGGTTGGAGGGTTTGGTTGTCAACCTTCGCCCTTCGTGTGCACATACAGGTTTTTAAACTGCAACATCAGAGCTTCAACAGTGATTCACTGTGAACTCATTTAGAAAGAAACATCTGATGACCATGTAGACAAAAAAGAAAAGCAATGTTGCTGTTTTTGTTTCAACCAAACTCAGCATTCACAAGGAACCACATGAAAGACTGAGAGCAGATGGATGTGTGTGTGTGTGTGTGTGCGTGTATTGTTATATTTGCTTGCTCACAGTGTTTTATTTGCGTTTGTACCTGAAAGCTACGCAGGATGCCTGTTCTTCATCACCGATTGACCTTTTTTTTACTTTGTGCCCCTCTTTGTTGTTTTATTTTCTTTTCCTCATCATACACGAAACGCTTTTGTGGTCACTTTATTGTGGAAAACTCTTTTGTCTGGATCTTATTTCATGTACATGTCACAGTCGGTCACAGCTACAAAGGTTTGGGAATTTATTTGCCAAATCTTCAACTAAATTTCTTCCTTGATATAATTATTGACCATCCTGAGTAACAAAAAATTAAGTAGCTGCTTAAAACAGATTGTATAAAGCGTTAGAAGTTGAGGTTGAAGAGGAACTTAAATAATTTAAAAGGTGAAATCTATGATTAAATTTACTGGAAATCTGTCCTATAGATGCCAAAAAATGTCAGTTAAGATTGTTGAATTATCCCAAACTACTACTACCACTACTACTACTACTACTACTACTACTACTACTACTACTACTACTAATAATAATAATAACAAATGCTCTTATAATACATCAATGCTCTGAACTTGTATATAAAAATCTAATTGCACCCCA
>JAPZDV010000167.1:0-14658 GCA_029814665.1 Acanthurus lineatus
ACAAAAACATCTTATTTACAATTTTTTTAACCATGTTTTACTTTTATGGGAACCAAACTAAAAAATGAGCTCCACAGCATTGTTGATCGCTTTTTAATTAACTCTGCAAGTTATGATCTACTACATTTTCTGTGGGTAAAAAGCTCCACATATTGATCCCCCGGAGCAGAAACATGCTTAGTTTTGATATATGAAAACACACCTCACCGTTCCCCATGAACGCACCTCATGTTTCCTTGTTGACATAGGGCACCTTGGATTCCCGCTTGCACACACAAATATTCATCACTGAGCTCAAAAAAAGCTTCACAGTGAGTTTATAAAGAAAAATATTATAATTAACACAATAATTCTTCATTTGCCCCATGAATGTCAGGTTCCTTTCCCCATTTGTTCTATTGTGCTATTAGCGACCCTCTAGCACCCCCTTCTGGACAAAAAGGTCCAACCATGGAAATATAAAACAGAAAAAACATGGCCCCATTTTCATTTAAGAACTGCAAAACTGCAATATTATGACACTGAAGTTACTATTAGTTTTGTTTTTTTCCCCTCATGTATCAATAACAACACCATTAACCTACTAATAGCACTCTGGTTACGTACTTCATGTATTTACGTTACGAACACTGACCATGAGGCTGATTCAGTCTTGTAAACTGTTGATCTATGAATAAAACTTGCCTTGCTCCTCTTTTAAAACAGCACGTTTCTCTTTTAAATTGTTTACTGGAATCAAACTCGTCAGTAAAGTGACTGTTTTCATTTCACTTGAAGACAAAAATCAAAAAAACACCTAACACTTATGATAATTCCCCTCAAAGTTTTCTCTCGACATGGATGTAAACTGATTCATATGACCTTGATGATGTAATGCCAGTTTCTTCCCTCTTTCAGTATTTCACACACACCACATTGCACATTTGTTTGTTTGAAGAAGTAAGTCCACTGCACCTTTGGCCGATGACAACACGCAGGTAGTCGAGATTGCTGATCTTTGAGGATTTTCCAGGTTGGTTGTGTTTTAGATATCTGTTGATTATGGATTCAGTTCACATGTGAAGATTCCAGTAGACAATTTATTTTAAAATAAATAAATAAATAGAGAGCATCCACAGGTGGTAACATGGTTCTCAGGTGGTGTCGTGTCTTATTTGGCTTGTTCTTTGACGCTGGCATAGAGGCTGCTCGGATCATCGGAGGCTCCAGCAGAAGGCGAGGAAACTTTCACAGTGCTGTAGGTCACTGAATCACCTTCATCCTCATCATCATATTTAACCTGCACCTGAGAGGCGAAAGGAAAACAGCATCAGACATGTTGTGACTTACATACACACAGAGATAACATGAGACGCGAATAACCTGACACAAGTTTTGAATTTACTGCAATTTTACAACAGAAATATTCACTTTGCTGCAGCGTTTTATGACGTGTTGTCTGTGTGAAGTTGACAGATGAACTGAACTTAAGACAAAAACTTGCTCTTTTCTTTAGTCAGTATCAGCAGCAGTGTAACTCAGTCACACAGCTTACCCGGGCTTTATTATCCTTCTTGATGTAGCTGATGGAGGCATATGAGACACCGTCTTCAGGATCAGCCTGTGCAAAGAAAGCAACATGGCTGCTCAGTAACATGGACTCACAGCACACTGACTCACTCATGCAGAATGTGATCTGTCTTTTTTTTTGCAAATAATTTGTTGACACTTTAAGATTGACTGAGACTTTCCTTAAATAACTTCACAAGTCTCACACTACACTTCCTGCTGAACAGTGTTCGTCTATTCTGTGCAATGAAACGGCAACATCTTCCTTCCTCTTTTTCCTCTGGTGCATCTCGTGCAGTTAATATGTTAGAGAGCAAACACACGTAACATTGAGTGTGATGGCGATCTCACCGTGTCCTGACTGGTTTGTGGAGCAGATTCAGAAACCACAGGGTTTAATCTCTGTCCCTGGAACGACACAGTTCACATGTTATAAAGGATGAAAATATAAAACTGAATTTCACAGAAGAAATTGTCATTTTAACTATATGCATGGTATTGATTATGCATGATACATTATATTTGTATATTGTACACAGTGGTAGGTGGTAACAAGTATGATTAATAACCTAAAGTTATGGGAGAGAAAACTTTTCATATTTCTTTTTAAAAACTACTGTACTGTACTTTACAGCTAGTCTGCTCTGCACTTTCTCTACCAAAATGCTTGAGAAGGCCAACAGGTATATGATGATGTGCTTGCTGCGCCTTCCGTCTCTGCATTTAAAGTCATTTAAAGTCCTGTTTTGGTCAGTTAAGCTCTTAAAATAACTTTAACAAATGACTGACAAATAGTTAAAAAATGTTAATTATAAGTTTTTAAACTCACAGTGTATTTGTCCTTCTCTGCTTTCTTGCCTGAAAAGATGAAACAGTATCTTCAGTGTCCACCGTGAGAATTTAGCTATTTCAACTTTTTGTCAATAAAGTTCGGACTGTAAAAGTTCTCACCTTTAGTTCTCTTACATACGATGATCATCACAATGATCATTATAAGTACAAGTAAACCAGCCGCCACAACAACGTACAACAACCAGTCTGAAAAGGAAAACAGTAAAATTGTTTAAGTTGTAACTCTCTGTAATTTAAAGTTATTAGCAAAAAGAGAAGAGAATTGACTGTAATCAGAAAAAAACTTCTGCCCACAGTCCAGCACTGATCTGACATTAATTTATGAATGTTTCATACATGTTGAAGTACCTTTGATTGTTAGTCTTGTTGAGTTGGTTGTTATTTTGTTGCTGCTCTCAGTTGTTCTTCTTGTCAGTGCTGTTGCTTTTGTTGTTGTTGCTGTTGTTGCTTCCTCATCTGTATGATGAAATTACAAAACCAAACAAATTACAAATTATACAATGAGAGAAAACATCATGATTTACCATCTGCAGCAACTAAATGTTAAAAAAACATAATCATCAATCTCTAAGAAAAAATCCACATGTGCACTTTGTCATTATACGCATTAGTTTCAGATAACAAACAGTTAATCTTATTCTCGTCTGATTTCTCACCTGAGGACTGCAGCCGGAAAGTAAAATTATGCACTTGTTGAGTTCGAATATCAGCCATTTTACACTTAAATGCCTCAAGATACTTTGGTTTCTTCTGAGCATAAGAGGAAGGAAAAGTCATAGAAGCTGAGCACGATGGTTTCGCCATGCGTATGTTGTCTTTATCATCTTTATTCTCAGCAACTTCATCCTCAGACAGCCATTTCAATGAGTGTTCATACTCTCTGCAAGGCTTCACAGAGCAGGACAAGGTGACCTTCTCATCGTTCTTCTGTTCAGTCACTGGAAGAAATGGAGATAATGTGAGAGAAAAACAACAGGGGTCACAAAAATGTATCTTCATAACAAGAATTTGTAATAAAGTCCAATTTGTAGCCTTAAAAAGACAGTTTTAGCTCAGAACAGAGTTTTAATACTCACTGGTTATCAGAAACAGATGAACTTGAGTATCTCGATGTCCCTGTTGTCTGCAGCTGTACTGACCACCATCCTCAGCTGAGACCTTCTTTATGACCAGAGAACAGTTCTTCAAAACATTCAGTCTTTCTGACTTTTCTCTGGCATTCACACCAATCTGCCCACCTTCAATCAGATTTACTGCCCCTTGGTTTCCTGAATCAGTGAAGAGCCAGTAAATCTTGTCACAATTGTTCTGATCTTTATTTACATGTTTACATGGCAACATAGCTTCATCTCCATCTCTGATATAAATGCGGGGGAATTCTTGTCCAGATGCCAAGTCCAGTCCAGCTGTTAAACAAATGAAAGGACTCATTATTGAATGAAATAAAGTTTCAGAAGCATGTAAGCACATAATACATATTTATTAGGTTACATTCAGTAATGTCTCTGGTACTTCTGTATGTTACGTCCATCCTTACCTGTAAACAGCAAGAGAGCTATTTCAAACCATCTGAATTCATCCATCTTGTCTCTTTTTCTGTCCTTTCTTCACTGTCAGATTCTCTGAACTGGTTTAACTTAAATGAGGAAGCTTCTTCCTGTGATGAGTGATGTATCACTTCCTCGTCCTTATTGCAGATTTTTTTCTCTTTTGTGAGTTGTTGTAGGTGGAGCATATCAGCTTTTTGTTTCCTTAAATCTCTGAAAGTTTTAGTTACTTTGTGAGAAACTTGCACATTTATTTCCCCACTCCCTCCTCCAACACTTACACTGGTTGTCCAGCCGTCATTGAGGATATGAATCTCCTCTTTGCAGATGTCAGTGTATCAGACCTCCAGAAAGTGGTCCACAGTTATGTCCACTCCATCAACACTGTCAAAGTTTGTTCTTCTTTACCTTAAGAGGGAGAGGTGAAAAGGACAAGATTTAGCTCAAATCCTCATTGCAGGATAACTGAACAAAGGCTGATGTTCTCAGTCAGTGTTGATTTTTAATTTTCAGTGACTAAAACTGACATCACTCACCCCTCCTACATTTCAGTCCTCTAGTTAACTCTCTCCTCAGTAGTGACTTACAGCGAGCGCAAAAGTGGATTAGTAATCCATCAGCAATCGGAGAGGCAACCAACATCAAACATTCTGTAAAAATGGAGCATGCAGGATGGAGAAGTGATGGAAATGAGCTGAAGAGCAAGAATAGAGAAAAAATTGTCTAAAAATACGGAAGACGAATTTTCAGTCCCTCAGAAGATGCAGACAGAAGCAGCTGCTCTCACACACAGAAAGCCTATGTAGAAACCTCTTTTACCAGAAACTTTTTAGCATAAATAAAACAAAGTCACATGCAGTTATATGAAGTAAGCCAATCTAAGGCTTTATTAGGCAAGAAAGGTCAGTACACACTTTATATTGTAAGTACTGATTTTTAACAAAAGGCAGGTGTTTCATATTGCAATTGTTTCAGAAGCTTAGCATACAGGTCGCTGGAATTTTCTCTTCTTTACATTCTGACTTTTTTTTAAATTCTTGCATTAACTCTGAGCACACTGTCCTTAAGCGACTCAAGTCTCAAACTCTGACTCAAACTCTTTTTTAAAGTTTTTAAAGTTTTTAATTTTCCATAACTACAGCAGATTGTTTGCAAATTCATATTAACTTGCCTCAGTGTTTTTATCTGCAGATATAAACAAAATGCATGACATGTATTGTAAATTCGTCATTATAAACTGAATTTTGTAACCTTCTGAAACATATTCTATAGCAAGAGAACAGTTTTTGGTAAAACTCAGTCTGTTTGATTTATCTCTGGCATTTTCACAAAATCTGCCCACCTTCAATCAGAATTACTGCTGCTGTGAATCCTGGATCAACAAAAAGCCAATAAATGCTGTCACATTCCCTCTGCTTATTTTTCATATGTGCACATGACAGAGTGGCTTCATATACATCTCCAACATAAATGTTCCCATTTTCCCAGTTCAGTCCAGCTGTTAAAAAGATGAAAGGATAATGAAAAAATTAAAAAAGAAAATCGCTCAAACGCTAACAGTGTGAGGAAAAACTTTCTGATGTTCTCTTGTTCCCTCACATCACTTCCAATCAGAAATGGGTGTCAGATCTTGAACAGCTTTCTCTGTGTTTATGACCTTGTGACTTAAATATTTCAAAAGCTACTAGAAAGAATGTTCTCCTTACGAACACGAGGACATTCTTTGCATTCTTTGACTTATAGAAATGTTTCTGAATAACATTTTGAAATTGCTGGAGTTTTGTTAGGTGTAGGCCTGTGACTGGAAATAAAGACTGACAACACAATAATTTGTTTAGGTACCAGGACTACTTGGCTGGATTTAAAATAACAGAAAAAAGTAGCAATTACAAAAAGTTTAATTGCAAAAGTACGAGATGTAAGTCACCTATGTGTTTTAAGTGCATTGTCAAGAATGTCTTCAAACAGGACTTGAACAGCAATACAAGGGTTAAAGTCCTGTGTGTTACAAATTAATCCACACTCACCTTCTTCCTACACTGATATTTCTGCTTGGGTGGCTGTCTTGAGTATATAATGTTGCAGTAAATGGGCTTTTAGTGCAGTTAGGAGCTCAGTGTGTTCTCATGCAGTCATTTAGTTTCCTAGATTGTTTGCTAGTTTATCAGTACTTAACAACCAGAGAATGGGAACAGGCTGCTCTGAATAAAAGTTTAAAGAACAAAGATGAAGGACTGTTTGTGACAGTCTTTGCCCCTAATGACACATTGAGGTTCACACTGAGGTAAAAGTTTTCTATGTATGGGCAAACGAGGTAAGGGATAATAATTGACCAGGGGATATTACCTTAGTTAATAATAAAACTGTGTGTGTGGTTTATATTGATGCAAGCAGGATGGGCATTGTTGCCAAAAGCTCTCTGTTGTCCTGAAATTCAGGATTGGGCGCAGCTGGTGACCCCAGTAAGACTGACCAACAGTACTTTTGATTTTTTGATTAAAAATGTTTGACTAACACCAGTGTTGACACAAACCATCTCAACTGCAGCGTTCTTCAAAACAATCTCAGTCAAATAAACTTAAAAAAAAATGCAACTTCAACACTTAAATTCACTTTTTTCTGTTAAAAATAGATACAAAAACATTCAACTGGTTTAATTTACACCTGACTATGTCTTATTATCAATGTCTGTGCTGACCTCAAAAGCAGACAGCATAAAAGTTTGAAATGACTAAAATATGAATATTGTGCAAACTGAAATCTTTGCTACTTTTGGTGAATTAACACTATAACACGACCTACATGACATCTTATTCTTTCAACAGCTGCAGGGTAAAAAAGGCTATGGCTTCTACACTCAAATAACGAGACAAACATCCCAAAGTGCCATGGGGCTAAAAATGTAAAAATAAATAAATAAATTTAAAAAGATCAAATGTCATTATGAGCACACGTCTCACAACAAGGAGAGCAAATATAAGTCTTGTCAGTTCAGATGGTGGTGGTGCACAGGTGGTATGAGAGTCCTGTGTCAGGTCAGAACATTACTGACTCTGTTAGGTTACTAGGTTTGTTATGTCTGCGTAACAGTAGGTCAACAAAATATGAAAAATACAGGTCAACAAGGGGTTAAAGGTAGTGAGAGCTGGTTAATCATTGAGAACCAGAGAATGGTTTGGGGAAAATCTGTGTGGAGACGGCTTGCATCAGGTCAAATAACTGGTTTGGATTTACTTGTCTTTTTCCCTTTGACTCCTGATCAGCTGTATAAAACTGGGGATAGACACCACTTCACAAATTACAGGCCTGTCTCTTTACTACCACAATTCTCAAAAATTCTAGAAAAAATATTCAACAACAGATTAGACAAATTCATAAATAAACATAAATTACTCTCTGACAGTCAATACAGATTCAGAACAAACGGTTCAACATCACTGGCATTAATGGAATCAATTGAGGAAATCACCAATGCTATAGGTCATAAACGGCACGCAAGTGGAATATTTATCGACCTCAAGAAAGCTTTCGACACAGTCAATCATGACATATTAATCAATAAACTGGAATGGTATGGGATCAGGGGGATAGTTTTGCACTGGGTGAAGAGTTATTTAAGGGACAGGACACAATTAGTGAAGTTGGGAGACTATACTTCCTCGTGCTTGGACATTGCTTGTTGCGTCCCCCAGGGGTCAGTACTGGGTCCAAAACTGTTCATTCTTTATATAAATGACATCTATAAAGTCTCTGAGGTATTAAAATTAGTTTTATTTGCAGACGACACAAATATTTTTTATTCAGGAGGGAAACAACAAATAAAGCTCTGTCCTGGAAGCTGCTGACAATGACAGTGATTTTTGAGGTAGAACAGCCCTACCCCCTGGGCCAGGCTGTTTCCTTTGCTGGCAGCTACAAAAAGCATATCTAAGACTCACAGAGTCAAAGGCAACAGTGCTGGAACAGATCTTATCAGTACCCTCGCAAGGTTGTATTTTCTTTAAAAGCGATGGGGATTTTGGATGTTTTTCTCCAGTCCTAAAGTTCTACACTTCTGCTGGGGACTCTGGTGGTCTTGCTACTTGTCTACCTTGTTTCCTCCTTCAGCTTCAACTCCCTGGAAAATCAGAAGGAGTCTCCAGGACCAAGCCACTTCCCATACTTGGAAACCTGCTACAGCTTGACCTTAAGAGACTCTACAACACATTACTGGAGGTGAGGCACTGGTGTAACCCTGTAACCCTTCAACCGGCATGGCTCTGTGACATCAGATTTGATCATTTTTATGCGATATCTGGGCTTCTGCCATTTGAAAAATGCCACAAAGATATATGGTTTCTACAGGGTCCATTGCATGTTGTGATCTGATCAGGAATGTCAGTCCTGTGTCTGACTTCACTGGCTTGATCTGATCAAAAATAGGCTTGCTGTGTAATCTTGGCAGAGTTGAGTGGAGAGCTCTCTGGGAAGCTTCAGTGTGCTCTGGCACATTGAGTGGAATGAATATCACAAGTAGCTGTAATGACTTGCAGCTGCTGAAGTGGAACGTGGTCATGCTGGTTTGAATCTCAGGGTAGCTGACCCACTAGGTTGTAATTTTTTTTTTAATTTCTCCTACTTAGGCAGCTCTGCTCTACTTTATTCTGCATTGCTTTATAAGTATGGCATGACATAGTGCAACTGTTTCTAGCTTTCCAAGAAATGTGAGTCAGTGTTCACCATCCATTTGGGACCCAAGAAGGTGGTGGTCCTGGCAGGATACAAGACAGTGAAGGAGGCTCTGGTCAACTATGCTGATGAGTTTGGAGACACAGATCCTTTGACAATTATGGATGACTTTAATAAGGGAAATGGTAAGGAGAGTAAAAGCCCCCTGCCCCTTTTACCATTTACCTCTGCTCTATTTTGCCTCTATCAGTGTTTTTTTAGTTGTTAGTTCTAAAAGGCCACAACCCTCAGTTGCATGTCTATCATATCTCATCATATCTGGAAAGAGAGAGAGCGCTTTGCCTTACTTAACCTGAGAGATTTTGGCATGTGCAAGAAGGCATGTGAGGACAAAATCATTGAGGAATGTCAACACCTTATTGAAGTGTTTAAGAAATTTAAAGGTAAATTGTGATCTGCTACATTAGAGCAATCTTGTGTGGAATAAAATTTACATTTGATTTTTGTTTCTCTTGTTGCAGGAGAAGCTTTAGATAACACCCAGCAGATTTACAATTCGGTCTCTAATATTATCTACTCCATGGTCTATGGCAATAGGTTTGAATATGTCAACCCAACTTTTACAACCCTGGTAGACCACACAAGAAAACGTCTTCTACTTGAAAACTCTGCCTCAGTACAGGTATCTTTTCATGTTTTTTTTCCTTTTTTTAAGCTTCATTTTGTTAAATTGACTAACATACTAAAAAAAAAAAAAAAAAATTTTGCCCTTGGCAAGAAGAATTATTATAATATTTTACTCTTCAAGTTAAACTATGTTAAGGGGCAGGTGCTTATTTTGTTTGTTTGTAGTTTTTATATAATTCTAAAGCATCCAAATAGGGTTTCTAATGTTTTTAAATTTAAAAAAACGTTCTTAGTTTGTATGTTTGAGCATCAAAATGCTCAGTCCAAACAATTTCAAAAAGGTTTTTATTGTGAGCTGATGTAGATTTTTGCATGGTAACATTGCTACATGTGAAACCTTGAGGTTGGGGGATGGGAGGGCTTTAAATTTTATCATAAAGGTGATCTTTACATGTTTTTGACAGGTGCACAACTTGTTCCCACGGTACTATAAATGGGTTGCTAACAGGAAAGAATTTCACAGGCTGGGTGCTGTCATCAGGGAAGAGAACATCAAGCTCTGCTGTCATTTGAAAGAGGTTTGTGGACATCTTTCTGGCTCACAGACAAAAACTAGGGGTTTGACTTTATATCAACCTTGATATTTTTGTCTCTGGAACTGCAGTTATCTTGGTAATTTGTTTAAATGTAGCTCCTTGTTTTTATAAAATCTGTTTTGAAATTAGGATTTTTTGTTTTTTTCATTTTAATATTTCTTATTCTGCATTTTACAATCAAAGGAATTAGAAAATCTAAGTTTGTGAACTATAAACATGAATATAGTTTATTTAAAAATGTGTGAACCGAACTTTGAGCCACATCTCTTAAAGTCTGAACTTGTGTAACAATAGTATCAATAAAAGTCTGCAACAGGCTTAACATGTTCTCAATATTAAAAACTTTGCTAATCTGAAGATAAAGCAAATCAATTGTATAAGCCAACAAAGCAAAGCTGAAACTAAACACTTTGAATTTGTATCAGATTTATTTGAATAATTGAAATTACAAACCTTTACAGGAATCTGGCGTTAATGACAGTAAAAACCTTCTGAAGACAGTTATGAATCTGTTTGCTGCCGGCACTGATACCACAGGAATTGCACTGAGAGGGGGACTTCTGTTTATAGCCAAGTATCCAAAGATACAAGGTAAGAGCTCTAGATATCCACAGAGCCAGCGGAAAAACATACAGTCCAAGCCACACTCTGTGCAAAAGCTTTTCATCTCCTAAACCAGGTCCGGGAGGAGCTGAGCAGGGTGATAGAAAGTCTTTAGGTGCAGGTTGAGGACAGGAAGAACCTGTCCTTCACTGATGCTGTCATCCACGAGACGCAGAGACTGGCCAACATTGTTCCCATGGCACTTTCTCACAGAACGGGCAAAGACATCACTTTCCAGGGTCACTTTATTCAGAAGGTTTGACTTAATAAAATACCAAACATGCCCTCAGTTCTCATACTAGAAAAAACAATAAGACTTTTGTGTATGTAACCAGCCATGTTTTATGTCATCATTGGGGGACCACGGTGTTTCCTCTCATTGGATCTGTCCTGCATGATGAGAGTGAGTGGGAGAATCCACACTTCTTTTATCCTGCCCACTTCCTGGACAAAGATGGCAAATTTTTCAAGCATGATGCCTTCTTGCCTTTTTCTGCAGGTTGGTGAGCTGAGGCACCAAGGGTTAGCCAGTTATTTAGTCTTGTGGCAGATGACAGAAAGCTTTTCATTTGCTCTCTCTCACAGGTTGCAGAACTTGTCCTGGAGAGAGTTTGGCCAGCATGGAGCTCTTCATCTTCCTAATAACCCTCCTGCAGCACTTTAGTTTCACTCCTCCACCTGGAGCGTCAGAGGATGAACTGGATCTGAGTCCAATACCACATAAACTGTGTACTGTCCCCCGTATGAGAAGAATGGTTGATTACCACAGCAAAATTGTTAATACCATTGATGTAATCAAGTAAATGCATGTGACGTAGCTTCTTTAAAAGGACTTCGGACCCAGTAGAAGACATTTTTGATTGACTACTAAGCTTGAAACAATGTCTTTAAGAGGAATCGGTAAATACTGACTGTCAGTCACACAGTAAAAAGCTGCATTTAATGCACATTAAGCATCTCTGCCTAACAGACTCACTGAAAAGTTGGAAGACACTGAAAAGAATTCTCTGAAATATGAGATCCAAAATAAACTCTATTAATGGGAATACACATGCACTAATAACAGCGACATGCCAAGATTAAGATTTATTTAAAATTTTACACTCTTGCTCACAGTCGGAAGTTTTTTGTTGCAACCGCTGGGCCATTGTTAGAAGAGGGTTTCCCTTTTTGTCTCATATTATATTAGCATATCCAATATCCATGTGAACATTTCTTTTTCTGCCAATTACTATCAGTATCAGTATCTGCCAAAGATGTTTTCATTCCAGGTCGTTAAATACCAATCATACCTCGTCACATCTCATACAAACAAAAATACCTTTTGGTGTCTGTGTGGACGTGCAACACCTTCCAGCCGGAAAGCCATTCCAACACACTGCTAACTTTATGAAACAGATGAAATTTGTTGGTTAAGTAAAAGATTGCTGACTTTTGTTTTCGGTTGACAACAAGCAATGAGGTGCGATAACAAACACCTACTTCTGACAAAACAAGAACAAAAAGAAATGGAAATTAATAAAGAGGCAATATTCCTTTTTTTTCACCATCATGGTTTTCACCAGTACTGGTTCAGTTTGGTATTCTGGTATTGTTTATTCTGGCAGTCACAAGAGATAAGAGACACTCATTTACCAGTGTTTATAATATGTGGGTGAAAGGTGAATGTGACATTTTGCCAGAGATTTTGTTTATGTATGAACATGCATGGGTGAATACAGTTACTCCTTATTAAATGGTTAAATGGTGTGCAAATGTTTCTCTTCATTCAGTGTGATTAGATTATATCTCCAGTCCCACAGTTAAGTCTCATACCAGGTGAGAAGTGTTCTCTATTAATGATCACTATTTTTATAGGAACAGTTTTCAGAGGAAAGTCATGGTAACCAGAGCTGAATTGCTGGCAAGATTTACAGCCAGCGAACCCTTTTAAGTAATTTCTGTCCAACACATTTTACAATTTGATGTGCAACTAAAGTAATTCAATAAAGCATATGCTTTTACATTTTCTGGCACACACTTAAGGAATTTATTTTGCCAATGTTTTCTACTCAGTTATAAGTTTCTGAATAATAGTTAAGTTGAAAAATGGATCTAAAGTTTAAAAATTTACCACATGAAATGTGTGTCAGGCAGTTCAGGCAGCATTTAACTGGCATGTTGAAGGAAAAAAAACGTTGCAAAGGTAGGAGTTGCTTGCATCAACAACAAATACAAAAAAAACTGTCAGAGGTCAAATTTCCTCTGCAACTTGTACAGACATGACCACATTCCTTTTCAGTTACTGATAATAAACATTTGTTTAGTGTGTGCATGTGTGTGTGCATGTGTGTGTGCATGTGTGTTTGTGTCTGTGTGTCTGTGTGAACTTAAGCGCTTAAACACTTACACACACCTCAGTCCTATTTCTGGGCTTGGCTGATTCCTTTGCTGGGAGCTATATTAAGCATTTCTCCTGATCAAAAGACTCACAGACTGAAAGGCAGAGAATCAGGAATCTTATTTTGTCAGCACACTAAGAGGGACACATTTGTCTCTTAAAGCCATGGGGATAGTGGATCTTTTACTCCAGTCGTCCTGTTCGGTCTCATTGCTGGGGGCTCTGCTGGTCCTGCTGCTTGTCTACTTCATCTCCTCCTCCAGCTCTAACTCCCAAGAAGATGGGAAGGAGCCACCAGGTCCAAAGCCACTTCCCCTTCTGGGGAACCTGCTCCAGCTCGACCTCAAGAGACCCTACTACAGCTTACTGGAGGTGAGGTGGTTTCTTTGTAAATTTCTGTTCATGCTTACATGTGTTTTACTTCAACCTGTTTTATTCTCAGTCTGTCAAATACAGATCTTTATGTGAAGCAGCTTGGTGTCTCATTTATAGAAGACCAGGGAAGTTTGTCTTACTTGTGGATATGTGTGTGAAACGGTCAGTTTGGTTTAGTTTAGGTAAGAAAACTACTCAGTGAGGGGTTAGATTCAGGGAAAGAAAACCTCAAGGACAGATTTATGAGCCTGACTCAATGTTTTTAAACTGAAGCAGTGGTTAGGTATAAACTATCACTTAGATTAGAAATAAAGGTTAGGTTAGGAAAATGTGTTGAACATTGTTTTCACTTTTAAGTTTCACTCTTGGTTTCACATGGGGCATGAACTCAGGCAAAGGTCATCTTAATGACCCAACAATGTACATTGACCCCTTCCCCCCAGAAGCCTTATCAGTCTCTCTACTGTCATGTCCTTGTTTAAACTGAAGTTACATAAAAGCCCAGTGCATCTCTTACGGATGCTGATGGGTAACTTGTACACTGAGTACACTACAGGGATGTGACAAAGTGTGAGTGTTTGACAACCTGGGAATGAGATCATGTTTGTGTCCCATATAGGACATATTATTTTATGTTTTTGTTCATAGCTTTCCAAGAAATATGGATCAGTGTTTACTGTCTATTTGGGACCCAAGAAAGTGGTGGTCCTGGCCGGATATAAGACAGTGAAGGAAGCACTTGTCAATCATGCTGAAGAGTTTGGAGAGAGAGATCCAATTCGAGTTTCGGATGAAGTGAGTCAAGGCCATGGTAAGACAAACTTAGCAGATCTTTAACTCTCTCATATCTACAGCCTTTGTCAGATCAGTTACCAAGTCTTGTTCAAATGTCTCTTCTCAGGGGTTGTATGGTCGAATGGAGATTCATGGAGAGAGATGAGGCGCTTCGCTTTGACAAACCTGAGAGATTTTGGGATGGGGAAGAAAGCATGTGAGGACAAAATCACAGAGGAATGTGAATACCTCATGGAAGAGTTTAGAAAATTCAAAGGTAAGCATACAAGCAATGATGAGCAACACTTCAGATATATAAAAACTTTGTTTATCTTCACACTTTCTATCCTGTTTCCATCATTGTAGGTGAAGCTTTTGATACCACCCAACCAGTAAATTATGCGGTTTCCAATATTATCTGCTCCATTGTGTATGGCAGCAGATTTGAATATTCTGACCCAGAGTTCACATCCATGGTAGACCAAACAAACAGAAACATTCAACTTACAGGCTCCCCATCAATACAGGTATTATTCATTGTTTATTTAGATTGGTTTCAATGCTGTGATCTCAGTATAAACAATGCTAATATTTTGGGAATTAAAATAAGAAAATTATTTAATTTTGAGGCTTTTTTTTTTTTTAAACATTGATGTAAATACTGTGTTTTTTATTTTTTTTAATTTAT
>JAPZDV010000168.1:0-14649 GCA_029814665.1 Acanthurus lineatus
GCAGAGTGAGGAGCTCTGCCTAGCCGCGTAAGTACCCTTTGGGACCCAGTAACACTCTGGCACACGCCAAGAAGGCCTCTTAACTGTACGGTGTTGTGCGCCCCCCACTGCCGCTGTGGTTATCTTTTTCAGGTGTCCTGGCCGATGGTCCGTCCCTTTACCGAGTGAGTCGGAGAAGAAAGCCAGAGAGCGTTGTGGTGGGCCCTTTTTGTTTTTTTATCCCCGTCATAGATCTGAACTCTGGCCCTTGTGCATTGTTTTAGTGGGACTGTTAACAGATTTTAAATTGTGTATTGGAGACTGCTGGCCTGTTTTTTTTTTTTTTTTAAAAAAAAAGGAAGAGCCCTTGATGTGCCCTGTGTGCAAACCGGATTGTAATAAAACAACAATCTTGTTTTAATTGAAAAGCTGCTGTTGCCTCCTTGGTTCGACATAGTGTTCACTACTTGATTTTAAAGGACAAAGTACAAAGTACAAAGTTGATAAATCCTCAATTCTCATTTCCATTACCTTCATTACATTCATCTTACACAAAGAATGCAACTCCACTTACTGATTGAAATCATTAACCACTGACCAATACCTGAACCATGTCTTAAAAGGGTCTCAGGTCAAGAAGTGACTCCAGTGTTATCAACTCATCTAACCCTTGGTTTAAACCTCTGTCCAAACATTCCAAACTAAAGGCTATAGTGCAAGACACCACAATATTCATCAGTGAGATCACTATCGCTATTAACCTTTATGTGCAACTAGTAAAGCTGAAATGGATGTTTACATTTTGGATGTAATGTTGAAGTTATGTCTGTATATTTTATTTTATGTGTTTCAGACCACATGCCCACTTGAGGCATGCCATAATTAGGTCTACTGTACTGCCTTGCATGATTTCTTTGTTGTTTCTGAATCTATTAAATTAATATTTACCTTTGACATAATTGTTTTAAATATGCTGAATTTAGTATCAGCTAAATAATAGTTATGTAAATAAAGGTGGAGTTAAGGAAAGATCAATACATGAATAAAAAACACATCAGTGGTCTGTGAAGTTTACGTACTACAGAAAGGTTTAACTGACAATCTGACTGACCTGAGATGATAATCATTCGCATCTATAATGAGAAGATCATTCACCTTCATAAATGGATGTTTGTGAAAAGGATGATGACAATTAATTAATTGAATATTGATTTTTAATTAAAAAAATTAAAGCACAATCATTTTTATCGTCTAGAAGGACTAGCTGGGACTGAAAAATTCCGTTAAGCACACAGTGAGCATAGAGCAATTGAACATTTTTGCAAACACCTTTTTATTGGGTTTTAAAATTTTTCAGTATGAAAAAAACCCAACCTTCTTACTATAAGCCATACAGCCCCCCCATACAATCCCTACAGCAGAGGTAAACAGAAGTTAAAGTAATAATTTACAAAACACAAAACAACAAAAAAAACAATTAAAATATAACTAACGGTGATAAACAATCCAAGAGGTGAAAAGGGTGTCATAGGAGTTCAAAAAACAGAGAATATTTGTATTACAGAGCCCCTTTCCACCTGGTCCAATCACAAGTGGACAGTGCTTATCGCGTGTGTTCCCACCTGGTATAAACATGTATCCAAATGCACCTCAGGTGACACATTATATCTCCATAGGCTCTTTGAAATTCTCTTGATGTTGTTTGCAAAGTTGTTATCGGTTGTTATGGCTACTGCTTGTTGTCTCACATTTACATGACACTGTTGTGGCCAAAGTAAATACTACTTCTGCTTACACATGCATCCTCAATGCGTTGTGGGTATGTTCCCACCTGTACCTAGCGCTGTCCACTCGTGATCAGATTACTCAGGATGGATTGTGAGAACAGGGCCATAGAGCTACAAGACAAGGCAAGAATATTGGATTAGGACTATGTACAACCAATGTGTACAACATTTGTTTTTTATGAACCCCACAGGCATGCTATTGCGACAATAGCAGTGACACCTGGCATCCCATCAATAGAACTCTACAAAGAGAGAAAAAGAACAAATAAAAAAACAAACAAAACAAAACATACACAAAACAATGTAAATAAACAAAACAACCAGACAAAAGTACAATAATAAAAGAGACCTACATACTCACACTTTTGCTTATATGTATACATACTTGCACCGTGCATGCATGGTTACTAAAGGGTCTAAATGTCTAATGATTTGTGGCTTAAGTCCTGAAAAGGTGCCCATGTTTTGGCAAAGTTTCTTAGTAAACCTTACAGGAAAAATCTAATCCTCTCAGGTTTTATACAATGTTGAACATCCTTGATCCATCTATTAGGAGTAGGTGGTGATGTATGTTTCCCTTCAATGACTATGAGGCATCTAGCTGGAAGAGAGGTGAAAGAAATGATTCTATTGAGATGCACAGGAGTGTTAGTACTGGGGAGGGCACCGAACAGAGCTGTTAGAGGATTGAGTGGAATGTCCACACCAAATATATCCTTAAAGCACTTAAAAATTTCACAAATGCGGGGACAGGTCCAAAACATGTGGACCAAATCCACAATGATTGCATGCACCACTCGTGCCAGTATTTGTACAAAGGCTGCAATGTAAAATTTTACACTGTATAGACAATGTCTGGCTCAAATCAAGGATCACGTTCAATCTGTCAGTTGCACCACCCTATCCCGTTTCCAAGCCACTTTAAGATTAGTTAATGATTCAGGGCTAGATGGAATCTATTTCAGAGTGAATAATCGAGATTGAACCCTTTACATCGGGGTCTAAAAGAATAATGGCGTCCAATCTCAGAGTGAGTTGGCTGGTTTGGAAATTCTGGAAAAAGCTTTCTCACAATGTGTCTAACCTGAAAGTACCAAAATAAACGTGAGCCGGGCAAACTGAATCTCCCTGATAAATCTGAAAATGACAAGAGGGTCCCTTTGCTACACAGATCACCTGGGTTCAGATTACTTTTTCAAACCAGATTTGAAAGGTGTGGTCAGTGCATGATGGTTTGAACAGGTGATTAAGGCATATTAGGGAATGATGGTCCCTTTAGGCCAGTGTGTTTCCTAATTTGTGTCTATATCTTTTAAGTGCCTCTAACAGGTAAAGGCAAGGGGTAAACCTGAACATATCAAGGAATAAAGAGACTGCTGGGATAAGAGCATTCCCTGAATTGCACCAGTAGAGAATCTTGTGAATGTTACATGCCCAATAGTTATTACGAAAATTTGGAAGGGCTATCCTGCCCATCAACATAGGCTGTTGAAGATATACTTTCCTTATTACACTGTGGCTTGTTTGCCCATATAAAGGAAGATACAGACAGATCAAATTTGGTGAAGAAAATCTTCCTGAATATAAAGCCTGTTTGATCAGTTGACATCAGGTCTGAAAGACCACTAGTTGAAGTTGTAAATGACTTTGGATAAATTTTTAGGTCCACATTTAGGAGTGAAATTGGTCTCCAACTGCTACAGAGAAATGAGTCCTTGTCTTTCTTAAGCAACAGGGAGATAAAGGATTGGGACAGAGTTGCTGGAGGTCGACAATTCAAATACGATTCATTATGAATGCTTTCAGTTTAGGACATATAAGGTGAGTGAATGTCTTATAAAATTCCACAGTAAAACCCTGACCCTGGGGACTTGCTATATGGCATGGCTTTTATAGCTTCTTGGATTTCAAGCGGGATCTGCCCACCAAGGTCACAGGACAGCGCTTTATCAAGCACAAGGTAGCATATGTAATCAAGGGGGTTATTATGGTCCCAAATACCTGGCAGATATTCTGAGGAGTAAAGGTCGGAGTAGAAGTTTACAAATGTCTCTTGTGCCTGAAAGAACAGCTCCAGTACGGGGTTTGCTTTTAATGGTGATGAGTCTGAAAGCTGCAGCAGACTGAGCCTTATGAGCAAGATTATTTGCTTTTTCCCCCCTTCTGTCTGGATTCAAGGAAAAGTAATTCAGCCTTACCTTGGGCATGATCCAATACAACAATACTAGGATATTTGCATGACTTCACCTTGGATAAATGTCTATCAACCAGAAGAAAGAAATCTATCCAAGAAAGTTTGTGGTGTCGGTGTGAAAAGAATGAGTATGTTTTGGCTGATGGGGAGATAAACCTCCAGGGATCAGACAAACCCAGCTATTCAGCATAGGAGGCCCAAACCTTAGCAGAGCTAGAGAGTGCTATGTGATTGGTCGATGACCTATCAAGGTTGGTGTCTTAGACCATGTTGGAATCCCCACCTATAATTAAAAAGCTGTTGTCAATGGGTGGTAGTGTGGAGAAAAAATGGAGATAAATGCACTGTAATCCCAATTGGGTGATTAGTTTTTACCCTAGTCATTTGGGCTGTGGGACAAGTAATGTTCAGTAGGTTGCTTTTCCAACTAAAGCCACATAGTAATTACACATGCGGGTAAAAGATGGTAACACTTTTTTCATCTCCTTTCCTTCATGTGGATTCTGGTAACTGGACAGTCAAAGGACAAAGAAGAGATTAAGGACAGCTCACTGACAGCACAATTTTTTAAAGTTGAAATTAATATTTAATTGCTTAAAATGAACAAGTATAAATTTTAAGTTTTGAAAGCCAACAATGTATAGCAAGTGTCTTCATCCAGGAAATCATATGTAAAAAAAATGAAAAATATTATTAAAAAAAAAAAAAAGTCCCAGAAATAGTCACTGATGATGCCTAGTAAAGCCTGAGGTACTACAGCATCAATAAAGCAAAGCTTTAAAGTGTATAACATTTTAAACAATTTTGACAAAACCTCCAAGAAGTTCACCGCAGAGAGGCATTGCTTCTGTAGTGTAAATTGAGTACAATGACAGTCGGTCATAAACTTATCATAAAAACTACCTGGACATCATTACAGCAACCTGAATGAACTTTTATGAACTCTACTTAGCAAATCACAACATCATGTGTCATCCATTCTAATTCATGTCAGATGTTTTAAAATCCTGTTAAATGTCAACTGAGCCATAGATATTTTTAACATTGTGTTTGGTAAGAAAACCAGGTTTGCTGTGAATATGAGAAGAAAAACTGAACTGGAAATTGCTCATTAAGTAAACAAAACAAAGGAGCAAGATCTGACAAGAAGTGAACTTCTGCTTTCAACTGAATAAGTTCTTCTGCCATATTCCGGTCAGTGGTTGTGTAATCTTGTAGTGCTGTTAAAGGAAAATGGAAGTAAAACATAAAATACAGATGTATTTGTTTACTGACAGAAAAAAAATGTTTCCATCAATATATAACACATGTACAAAGTGTGAGTCAGTTTTGGTTGAAAAGAATATTTAGTAAAAAAAAAATTTGAATGTAATCTGCTGCTACCTTTCACTGAATGTGATTTCCAGAGTTTCTCCTCCACAATAACAGCAGCTGGTTGCCTGCATGGGGCTCTAACTCCTATAAAGACAAAACAGAGATTGGAAAAAGTAGAAACGCAGTTTTTTCACTGGTTAACACGAAAGCAACTGTGATGCCTGCAGTTTGGTCTGCTACCACAATGAAATCACTAACAATGTAAATTGGATCCATGTCAAAGGTACAAAAGCTAAAGATAGGCAACAGAGAAAAATGGTTGTAGATGAGATTTAGAGACAAGAAGAGGCTGAAACATAAGCAAGAGTAGTCTTGCAGCAAAGCAGGGCCAGTGGATGAGTTGAGAAAGTGTAGGGAAAAAAAACTTATTTCATGCTCTGAAAGCTTATGATGTACTTCAACCTCCTCAAAACCTTAGTTAATGATTAGTCACAGACCCGACATGTTCTTTATGTTCAGCTCTTTAACTGTCAAGCAGCAGCTATTAAGAGTGCTTAGAAGAGAACTCTGCATGTAAAAGAAAAAGACCCTAATCCTAACCCATAAGATTTTGTTTGCTTCTGAAGGTGATCATTTCAGTTCTGAACAGGAATGAAGTAGGGCAGTTAAGGCAGCGAGGGGCAGGACAGCAACAGTTGGTATAGACATCAGTTGTTGACTGTGTTTCTTGATATATGTCTTTCTGATAAATGATGTGGGTCTGTAAGAGTATAAATGATTTTATCATCAAGTAAAACAGACTCAGTTGCACCCTGTGTGTTCAGTCCTCTCACCTGTCCATCCCTGCTAATCTGAACCTTCTTGTTTTCATTCCATTGGTTAAGGATGTGCTGGGTGCAGTGAAAAGGAAGACTCTCTTTGTGGATCCACTCTACACTGAAAACCCCTCCTAGTCCCATGAGGTCCCAGTCCTGACAGCTCTCCCTACTGATGACTGATGCCATGCGAGCATAGCCCTGTGAAACAAACAAAATACTTTATTTTATTAATTTTTTTGAATCATTGTTTGTATTGTACTTTTACAGTTTGGTCAAATTCTAGCATATTCATATCCTCTATTAGAGCATTACCTGGAAGTGTCCAGAGCCTTGAACAGAAAAGATTAGGATTATGAGGTTGTTCTCCAGGAAGGCTTTATTGAGTTTGGCCTCATTGCTTGGAGTGGTGGACCAGATTCCTTTCTGCTGAGAAATTTCTATGTTCCTGATATTGCTGCTTTTCATGATGAAGTATCTCACTGATGGAAAGAGCTTAGACACTGGTTTTGAGACCTGTTGGGAAGAAGGAGATGAAATTGACAAAAGTATTATGTCTTCAAGTTAAGTTTTTTGCTACCGAAATAGTCACTATTAAGACTAAAAAAATATAAATAGCCACTCAAAAAAATTAAGGGTGACCGCCACCTCCTGACTAAATCAGACAACAGAGGATTAACCACAGCATTGTCAACCAAAAGTAAAGTTTCCTGATTAAATCAGTAATTGCAATTGAACAGCTGTTTACAGCCTGCTGACAAAGTGGTTAAACTAAATAAGAAATTCAGGTGATACTGTAGGAAGATAGCAGCTAATATTGGCAGTGTACATGATCACTTGGGATTTTAGCTGTATTAAAAAATGTTATATAAAACATTTAAAACCTGTTTCCAAGCAGCCCAGATCAGTTAAATAGATTAAATAAATTACAGATTGAAATGTTTATCATAGCATTGTCATTGTCTGAAGATGTTGGTCGCACCAATAGAACCATTCAAATCTATTTTCTCAAAAAGCCTGCCCATTGTTGTAGTAAACAACCACATACGAATAATGAACACAAAAAGTTAAATAGTGGTGAGTCTGTAGTTACTAGAGAGAGACAGAGAGAGAAAGAAAGTGAGAGTGGCAGAGACGTGTCGGTGAATGTAAAGCAAAGCAATGGAAATGGTTAGAAGTAATTCAGCAATATTACAGGTGACATAAAGTAAAAGTAAAAAGTGTGTCAGTTTAGTTCTCAAGACCAGGAAAAGTCTCAACTGTTGTTCCCAGCTGCTAGAAAAGTGAAGGGGGTTAGACCTGGGACCCTGGTTTAAACTGTGTTACAACCCTCCCTCTGACCAAAGTCAGCAGTTAACCTGCTCTTTGGGTAATGAAAAGGTCATGTTGTGACAAAACCACTGAGAGTGGGTAAAATACGCACAAAGATTTTTCTCTTAAGGACTTTGATTGGTGAAGGAGGTTCAACAGTGCTGGTTAGACAGTCAGTACCTTTCCTAAGGAAGAGGGACTGGGGCTGTCGGATGAACTGCTTAGGCTCACAGAGCAGGAAGAATTACTGGAGAAATGAAGGTCATCAGAGAGTTGATTAATGGACTGTGAGGCGTCATCTCTGCTTTGGGCTGTCATCTGAAGCCGACCTGAAGCTGCTGGCATTCTACAAGACCTGGAGAAAACAGTGAAAAGGGGCAGTGGTATGAATATAAACAATTTATAAAATGAGTAATTACACTACATTCTAAAACACTAGCCTGGAGTTTATTTACCTCAACTGCAGAGAGAACCAGGCTTTCATATAAAAAGAGGCTTTTATTGGAGACAATTTTTCTGATATTTTCTGTTTTATGCTTTTAGTATACTGTATTTTTCCATATGTGACTAAGATGTATTAATTTTTTCTGGTCTGATCCTGTTAAAATTTGCCATTAATACAAACAACGCATATCCGCCATGTGTTTAATTGTTGTCTTAAGTAAAATCATGACAAGCCCAATTTTCCATAACACTTATTCTATCAGTGGAACAAAATCATGTCATACTTATCACTTTGCTTATCTGAGTCTCTGTTTTTGACACAAATACTACTTTTATATCTGTTTAAATTCTCATTGCTTCTAATTTTTGGAAAGCACTGATAAGTCTCTATTAATGAAAATCAACTGTTTGGCATGTGTTTCAAATTAAAGGCCATCCAAGAGAAGGTGGGATTATTTCTGCATTTCATGAATGCAATAGAGAAGGTGGTCTTGGCTGACCATGGACCTCATCTCAACTCATCTCTGAACCCTCTGAAGTTTGCTCATGCATCATATACCCACTATAGTGAGCATACTCTCAACTGGATAAAGTGGCTGGCATTATCTGGATCATGTTCTTTGATTTCGTCAATGCCTTCAACACAATTTGCTGTAGAGAGACTGTCAAGTTGCAGGGGCACATGCACACACACATGCACACACACACGCGCACAAGGATCACTAAATTACTGTTGTACTGTCAGACAGACGAAATTCTGTGTAGCTATAAGTTTCTGTGTGGTGTGAAGTAGTGTCAAAAGGGAACAGTCTTATACCTTTTCCCTTCACCCTGAACATCAAACTTTGAACTATGAGTTCTATAATCTGCATATGCTGTCAGAAGACTGCCAGTGAAACTTATATCAACTATGGAGGGGAGAAGTACAAAAACTTGATAGATGTGTAGAAGGAACAGTCTGCTGCTGAATGTTGGACAAAGTAGATGGTAATGAATTTCAAAAAGCCAAGTGAGAACTTTGTGAGTTCATTTCAAAGGTGGAGGAGGAGGAGGTGTCAAAGATAAACAGATATCCTGGACTTAACCTGCACAACAGACTAGATTAGAGTCACTACACTGACTGACGTTATCTGCAAGAGTGAACATAGCAGACCTTACTAATGAAGGAAGCTTGAGTCCTTTAGTGTACAGCAAGATGTTGCAAATGTCTTTTGTGTGCAACATTCTCACTGCTAGCAACAAAAGCAAAACTAGAGCCAGTGACACTGTCAAAATGAAAAATAAATGATCAGGAAGCCACTAAGTCTTTTCTAGAGGACCTTGTCTTTGGCAGTGGAGAGGAGGATGCTACACAAACTGTTTAACATAATGGAGAATGACATTGCCTCACAACTTCCGGGTCAAACAGTGGAGAACTTTGAGTGAGAAACTGATTCTTCAACAAAAAGTCAATCCAGCTGCCATGACACTTTGTGACAAATTACTCACCCCTCTTTCTGGACAGAGAACTGGCTGTGAAGCTTTACTTCCTGGTATAACAGACAGACTGCACATCTGAACTTCTACATTTAATTCTTTGAATTGAAGATATTTTTTTGAGTAGCATATTAACCATTAATTTAAAAAATAAAATACTACATCTACTAATAATAATAATGATATTAACAAAAAAAACAACCATTATTATTATTATTACTATTATTATTATTATTATTATTATTATTATTATTATTATTATTATTATTATTATTATTACCCTTTATATATTTTACATAATGTACTATCATTATTATTGCTCACACTTTGACTATAACAATTTTCCTGTTGTGCAGTTATGGTGGATCTCTGTCTGTCTGTGTCTCTCTTTTTTTCTCCTAACGCTCTCTCTCTCACTCAAACCAACCAGTCGCTTCAGATGGCGCCCACTCCTGAGCCATACTCAGGTTCTGAGGTTTCTGCCTATTAAAAGTACGTTTTTCCTTGCCACTGTTGCCAGATGCTTGAACACGTGAGAATTTCTTTAACTTGTTGGGTCTGTTTAAATTATAGAATGTAGCCTGAACCATCTCTATATGTTAAGTGTCTAGATACAACTTAGTTTTCTTTTTGACAATATTTACACAACAATACAACGCTGAAATGTTAAAGATTTTAAAGATACTTGATACTTGTCATCGGTGTTGTAGGTGGGTGGCTGGGAGCTATTCTTGGAGTTCTTGGCAGAAGCATGAGGTCCTTCCTCTGATGACATAGGCCGGGGGCGCTGGCCAATCCCTGTTGGCTGCTGCAGGCCTGCCTCCTGCTCCTCAGCTGCAAGCACCTTAAAGTCATTTGTTTTCAGTTATAACTTAGATATGTTCTCTGTCAGAAATAAAGAATGGGCAATTAGACTTTGTACAAAACCCAATTCCAGAAAAGTTGGGATTGTGTAAAATGTAGATAAGAACAGAATACATAGATTTGCATTCCTTTTTGGTCTATATTCAACTGAATACAGTATAAAGACCAAATATTTAACACTTAAACTGATTAAATGTATTGTTTTTTTGGAAATATACACTCATTCTGAATTTGATGACTGCAACACATTCCAAAAAAAGTTGGGACAGGTGATAGTGTCATGACTGGGTATAAAAGGAGCATCCAGAAAGGCTCAGTCAGTCACAAGCAAGGATGGGGCGAGGTTTCCCAATGTGCAAACAGCTGCATGGGTAAATAGTCCAAAAGTTTAAGGAAAACATTTGTCAATGCAAAATTGTGAAGAATTTTGAGATTTTACCATCTTCAGTCCATAATATCATCAAAAGATTCAGAGAATGCTGAGAAATCTGTGCACATAAGGGGCAAGGCTGAGACCCAACACTGAATACTCATGACCTTCGATCCCTCATTCTGTAATGGATATTACAGCAGAACCACTGTCAGTTAACACTGTTTGTCCCTGCATCTACAAGTGCAAGTTAACCCTGTACCATATAAAGAGAAAGCCATACATCAACAACATCTAGAAGCGCTGCCGACTTCTCTAGGCTAGAACCTAACTGAGATGGACTGATGCAGAGTGGAAAACTGTGCTGTGGTCTGACGAGTCCACATGTCAGATTGTCTTTGGAAATGGTGGACGTCATGTCCTCCTGGCTAAAAGGGAAAAGGACCATCCAGATTGTTATCAGCACAAAGTTCAAAAGCCAGCATCTGTGATGGTATGGGGTTGTGTTAGCGGGTTTGGGTAACTTGCGTATCTGTGAAGGCACCATTAATGCTGAAAGATACAAAGGTAGAAGGTTTTGGAGCAAGATATGCTGCTATCCAGACAACCATCCCTGCTTATTTCAGAAAGATAATGCCAATTCACATTCTGCATGTGTTAGAAAAGCGTGGCTTCATAGTAAAAGAGTGCAGGTACTTGTCTGGCCTGCCTACAGTCCAGACCTGTCTCCCATTGAAAATGTGTGGCGCATTATGAAGCATAAAATTTTAGAAAATATTCCAAAAAGGAATTGCAAATCATTGTATTCTATTCTTATTTACATTTTACACTAAGTCTCAACTTTTCTGGAATTGGGTTTTTTAACTACAGAAATGACAGAACAGTTCATCTGGAATAATGACAAACATTTAAATTTGTCACTAAATTTCTTTATATTTTAGTGACATATAAAAATATAAAACCCCTTTTTTTTGTTTACAAACATTTCAAACATTTTCCTTGTTTGGGATGTAACAAAAACTTATTGGTAAATTAATATAAAATTTCAAACTGTGTATCACAGTATTTTTAATAAAGAAAAATTCTTCTATATTTTATCACTATTCATATAAAAAAAATGCAAAGACAGTATAATATCCTCAAAAAAATAAAAAATGCACGCTGTGACAGAACTTATTGAATGTAGGAGGGTGTGAGGAAGAAAAATAGGGCAATTTCTCTGAGGCTGTTCTTCTTCAATTTTGACACCTTGCTCCTGTTTATGAAATCAAACAGAAAATGAAAAAAGCAATAAGACATACAGAAACCAAGGTGCGGATAATAGCCTCATCTTGTTGAGACCAGGGCTTCGAAGGGCAACGGATCCTCTTCATGAATAGATTTTGCCACTTCTGCCTCAGTTCAAACACAAGTCCTGCAGTCTGACAACAAAATAAACAACATGCTTAAACATATTTGTTTCTGAATTGTGCATGGCGTTTAGGATACCAGATGTGGCAATTCCCCACCTTTGTTACATTATTTTATAGTAATTGAAATACTGGTAAACAAAGTATGTGCAGGAGGAAAAATCACATTTAAATTCAAAAGCAAATATTTAAAAAAGGTTAAAGTTCAGTAATTTTCCCTCACTTCTCCATCTGATTGGAAAATGAGCCAGTCATCAATCCTTAACTCAGCAAGGTCCTCTGTCTCACTGTCACTGATGTCATCCAGTTGAGTGTCTGAGGAGAAAAAAAATGAAGTAAAGACTGAATCTTTGCACAGGCATGCCTTTGAATTAGCTTTCCTCTGGAAGAGAGCTTTTAAGAAATCCAGCGCATTTAATAGCATCATAAAACTAATAATAAAACTAGAGCCACCACCTAGCGGTTATGTGTCCCCACAAACTATACAGTCGCTGGACAGTCATAATACAATGTGGGGTCTGGAAAAAAGGCTGGCTAATTTTGTGGTCTAGGTGCATGGTTTAAAACAAATATTGGATTGAAGAGCTACAGTACAGGCCATAGGAAATAATGGAAATGCGCTGGTAATGGAAATAAAGGAGGCAAACGGTTGATTGGAGGTGGCAAAGACTGTTGTGACATGAATCTTGCTGAATGCTCAGCCAGGTCACACCCTTCACTCACTGCACAGAGGAAAATTCACAGGAAAGTACTTTTTTGCAGATTCTTTCTAGATATACCTAGAAAGAAACAGCATAAAAACAAGACATGTGTTGTACTAATAAAATATGGTTAAAAAAGCATATGATGTGCAAATGTGCAAAGGTGCTCGACAATAATGGTTTTAAAAAGGCAAAACTAACAAGTCTCAATAAGGTACATGGTAAGTGTGACCTCAAAGTAAGTAAGAAGACAGTAAGCTTTGACCTCCAAATTTAAATTAGTTCACCCAGTCCAAGAGTATATTTCTTCCAAATTTGCAAAAAAACCCTCAATGTACTTTTTGGATTTTGTGCTCACAAGATTTTCCCCTTTCACAGTGACCTTGACCTATGACCTTTAAAATGTAGTCAGTACATCTTTATGATTGAATTTGGGTTTGTGCAAAATTTGACAAAAATCTCTTAAGGTGTTCTTAAGATATTGCATTCATGAGACATAAGGAGTATGAGCTGATGCTTTAAGGCAGAAGGTACAGGGTACCACACTGAAAGTTGAACAGATATAAATTTTCATTAGCCCCACTATAAATCAAACTATCTAACAGCAGGAAATTAACTGTGTATATGTTTGTGTTGCTGTGCATGTGCAGTTAGGGGAGAGGAATGTGCAATCCTGATGTAGGCCATTTGATGTGAAATAGCTTTTTGTAGGGCTTTGTGCAATTTTTCTGTACAGGATTCTTAAAGAACTGCTTGCGTAGGTGTCTGTACAGGGCATAAATGGACCTTTGTACCAAATACAGTGAGCACTTTCTAATAGTGTTAGACTAGGGAAGAGTCAAGGTGAAGAGGTAAGAAACTATACCAATCTGCTAAATAATTAAAACACCTTGCTTTGGACAAGGGTATTAGGCTAACGGATACTAGCCATACTTTGACCATGATGCTAGCATAACCTTAAGTCCAAGTACACCTTTTGTGCAAAATTTAAAGAAATTCCCTTATCGCATTCTTGAGATATTGCATTCAAACAATGTGACATCCCTGTGACCTTTAGCCTCCAAATTCTAATCAGTCCAAAGGGACACATACTTTTTGGACTACAAAGTGTGTACTGATGACAAGTTACATCATATAACTGGTATTTCAATTAAAACTCACAAATTTTAACTCAAATCTTGCTCAAACATTTTCACAAAAATATGTAGTTTACTTATCTGTTACTTGTTTACCATTAGATTTCTGTACAGCAGGTTCCTGACAGGCAGAGTTTGGCAGTTTGGCACATCCTCCAAATATGGCCACAGTGATGGGAGTCACCATGGAGCAACAGCGGACACTAGCCATCCTGTTTCCTCGGCACATCTCATCATAGATCAGCCAGTCAGTGGGATAGGCCTGGGCTGATTTTGCTGGGCTGCTCTAAACATCAAAAATACAAGCAGTCATAACTGAGGAAAGTGTATATCTGTTACTATTATATTTTTAACCCTGCTAAAAATTTATAGAAAGTTATGAACTAGACATTTCCTTCACTTCTCTCATGTCAAGAGTCTTTCTAGCACCTTAAAAGGAAGAATCCCTTTCCTTTCTGAGAGCTTTTGATTGTAAAGCAACTGCATTAAGCTCAGGATTTCATTAATGGTGTTATATGTTCCATTTTAGCAGTACTGTGTATTGGATCTGCAGGGTTTATGGCAATGTGATGACTTTTAACTGATGGATATGAAACTGTTTCCAAGGAAGTGAAAGTGTAATCCAGGTCACCCAAGTTAAAGTCAGGAATGTGAACCACTAGAACAGGGGCGCCCATTACGGCGATCACGATCTACCGTTCGATCGCAAAGGTAATGTGGGTAGATCGCATGGCAAAAATCCATCCAATCCGTGCAGACGGGAAGCTGCGCACTCTATTTCAGAGCAGTCCGCGGGTCTTTCCCCGGTTACCATGGAAACAGACAACTAAAAGCGCAGTACTCACGCGC
>JAPZDV010000169.1:0-14617 GCA_029814665.1 Acanthurus lineatus
AGGATTTATCGAGAGTCTAACCTGAGCAACAGACTGCAACGTGGTAAGCAGCCTAAAGATTTGCACAATATAATTCATTTGTCTCCCTCCTTTAATATACTCTAACGGTCCACTATACATTACAGGAGAGTTTGATGGCCTTCTGCTGGGTGACAGGGGTTACCTATGCCAACCTAGGCTGCTGACCTAGAGATAAATACCAGGCCACCAACAGAATTTCAACGGGACTCACTGCAGGACGAGAGCCCGGGTGCAGATGACCATAGGCCTGCTGAAGGCCTGCTTCCAGTGCCTATGTCACCTCAGGGTGACCCCTGAGAGGGCCTGTGATATTATTGTGGCATGTGTTTTTCATGATATTGCCACTATTAGAAGAGAGCAACACCCTGCCCTACAAATTGAAGACCCGGATGATGACCCCATCCACCTGCCAGCTATGCAGGATGGTAGAGCAGTCAGAGACAGCATATGCCATCATCACTTTAGAGATTGACTCATTATCATTACCGACACTACCACAGCAGTCAAATAAAGACACAATACACACTTTATTTGGCCTTCTTTATTTCCTACAAATACAAGAGCTAGTTTAGTTAATGATCCAGTAGTTAACATAATTAACCTGTGACCATGCACCCACCACTAGTTTGTGCTCGAGTATTTCAATTTCCAGATCTGCCCTCCTAATCTGGCGGTCCAAGTACTGCATTTCATTGTTGTTTTTTTGGATTTTTTGGTGAATTTTATATATCTCTTTTACTGGTAATTGGGAATACATAAGGAGGACATTAAATTATACAGTTGCACATGAATTACACAGAATGAACCTCTGGTGTTTACTGAACATCCATTTCACTGTGTCAATCTGTGCAGTGGAAGTTGAGGGACCCTCCTGCTGCTGCCCAGCCACGCCCTGTTAAAAAGGATGAGAATGCGTTAATACTTCAGTGTAGGCTAAATGTTACACTCTATATTCCAGCAGAATGTTAAGAAATGTAAATGGGAGGAGAACTATCAGTAACATATCAAGATGTTACCTCCGTAGGTCTTTCTGGATCCCCCTCTGTAAAGGCAGCAGACACAGTTTCCTTGTGCTTGTCATCCTAGATGAGTGATATGTTTCAGTATACTTAAACTATCATTTGGCAAAATCTTTGGAGTATTGCCTACTTACAGTTACAAGGTCTGTTGTGGCATGAGGGGGCTCCACCAGGCAGTTTGCACCATCAGAATCTGTTGGGACAAAAGAAAAAAAAAGACATGAAAGGGAAATAAATATTTTTATGAATAGGCTTAAAAAAGATAGATAGGCCTAGGCATATTACATTTTATAAAGGCACTTGTGTCTTGGGGGGTGAGCTCAGAGGATGAGCTCCCTCCAGGGATTCCCTCTGCCACTGGCCTTCCTATATTCTGGCTTAGGGCCAGCTCCTCTGCCTCCGTTAGAGGTGGCGGTGCTGGGCCACCACCCGTTTTACGGGCATCTGCCTTCTTTCTGTTGGCTGAGAAGAAGTCTGTGTTAGTTTAAATAGGCTTAATTGTTTAACAGAACATGATACAGATGAGAAGACATTTATGTGTGTGTAAACAGCATTATGTTGGGAATAAAACAACTGCACAGTCAAACAGCCACTTAATATTTACTTTACAATGTAAAACATAATAAAAAGTGGTAAACCCGTGAGATTATGCGGAGGTCTTACCTGTTTGAACAATGTTTTTATATTTCATCTTAAGCTGTTGCCAAGTGCGCTTCTCCCCCGCAGGATTGCACCTAAATGAAATAAATTAATGAATAAATAAATCTTTTCATAGTTGTGGTGCACGTGCTTAACTCCAGGTTAAACTACTTCGAGTTGATCAAACTAACTCATATCAGTCGTTCTGGAACCGAAAACTCAGAGTTTCCTATCTCAGAGTAGATCAACTCAGAGTTAAGGGTTGGGGTTAGGGTTATTGAACCTGCTTTGTGAAACGGACCCCTGGGGAACTGGTTAAACCACTATAGACGCTTAAGACGTCACCGAGCTGCATGTGTTGCCTATGGTGCTGACTGTCAATATTCAGATTTTTCTGTGTTCTAGGTTTTCATGACTTGCTGTTTTGTGGTGTATTATGGACCATATCCACTGTTTTAAGACTGCTAAAAAGCAGCTTGATAAAAAAAGAACGGAGGGACCTTGTGTTTAACCACACCACTATAAATTCTTACGACGCTGTCTACGTCAGTGACATTTCGAAACAGAGGTATAAATAGTCAACTATAGTATTCAAACTCTTAACATTAATTCTTAGACAAGATTGCGTCAAGTAACAGCTTGAAGTGAAAATACCGGACGTTTTGAGAATTTCACATAAAAGTGAAATCAAACCAACAATAAGTAGTTCCACATACAATTTTCACCTTTAAATTCGAATACTTCATTGGTTTGCTCATTATTTCAGGTGTGATACCCCATAGTTCGCTCATGACTTCAGAAAACATAAGTCTTGACATTCACAAAACAGTTTTGTAGTAGGCCTGCTGAGCGGACTCCACCATGAAAATAAAATCCTATTACATTCACTCGCCCCTAGCTATAATAATTTGGCCTACCAAAATTGCAGGAACATACCGAACAGGCCATAACAAGACTTGTTTTGTTTGCGATCCAGTAACGGCAAGTCTTGTATGGTAGCCTAAACTTCCACTTATAACGTTAACGCTTTTCTAATCTTTCGAATAACCAAAGCGCTTTTATAGTTGAAGACGGCATTTACTCATTCACGCACATAATTCACATAGCACCAACGACAAGTGGCTACTCCAACAAATGCCAACTCATCAGGACCTTACACACATTCACACACCGCGACTGGGAGCATTTATGGTTCAGTCTCTTTTCTAAGGATACTTTGACATGAAAACTGGAGGAGCCACTTATCTTTTTGGTAGGAGACGACCCGCTCTACCTCTTGAGTTATATATACCATATTCGTTTCAAAAGGTATGCATTGAAAATTTGTTTCTGCCTGCATTGTGCCTTCAGCCTATGAATGAACGTATTATCCCTATTCTTTAAAAACGGATCTGTTGGCTACTTGCTTATTTTAATTTCTCTATTTATGCCTTGTTGTCAACCTAGTGGTATTCTCTCAAGAGCGCAGAGTAGGCCTCTCGTCGGCTTCTTATTCAGGTATTTGCTCCAACGGTTTAGAGTAGGCCTAATCTTGTTTGACTGATCCTGTGGCATTAACCTACTACTGGGCCAGATTAAAACTAGTAACACGGCTCCTTGGTGAAGCTACCAGTTTACAATCGTATGAATTGACTGAAATTGTATAAATTTGTATCTTTAACCTGTCACAGGGAAGGACCTTATCAAGGTGTAGAGGTATGCTAATTTATTTTTCCTTGTAGCCTACAACTCAAGTTTGCAGAAGAAAATTAAAGTTGTAGTCCTTATTGCCACACACATCGAACATATCTCTTACGCATAACAGAATAGGATAAAGTTAAAAAAAAGAAGCAATATATAGCCCACATTTATTTAGATTCCGTATAGTCTACGAAAATTTATACAGACAGAAAATAATTTTATGGTGTATTTTTTTGGGGTGGGGGATTACGGACAAGGGGAATGTAAACAGCAGCAACGATGTAGTGAGGAGGAATGGTTCGCATCATCGCACCTGTCAGTCAACTTGGTCTGCTTTTGAGCACCAAGTATGCAAAAAGAGAATGCGTCTCCCCTCCTTTCGGATTTTTTGGATGGTTTCACCTCACTCTCACTGAGGTGTAGACTGTTGTCAAAATCATCAGTTAGATACAGAAATTTTTGAATACATTTTTAATATGAAACATTTATTCCTGTTCTATGAATCGAAATTATTTTGAGAGATGTTCTTGTAAATTTAAATAAGGATCATGCAGTGTAACTGTTACAGGCGGAGACAAAAAGAAGTCATATTAAAATGCAAACATTGTTAAGAAAATTATTACAAATATATACGTGTGTGTGTGTGTGTGTGTATAAGTATTCACCAGGTTATTGATGGCTTGTAAGTTCTTGTGATGTTGATTCCAAGGAACTGGAAACTGCCCACTTTCACCATCTTAGCTCCACTGATATAAACAGGGGTATTCCTCTTTTCCAAAATCAAAGTTATCTCCTTGGTTTGGCTTAGGTTGAACTTATGGTTGGCCTTTGGCACTCCAGTTTGCAAGACTTGATTTTCTTTGATATATATGCTTAATGTTGTTTTAATTATAACCAATTGTATTGGTGCTCAAAATGGAGTTAGAGACATTGATGTTCAGTATGAACAGGGGTGCTTAGCAAAAAAGGAGGTGTGACCACCAATATGGATTGTTCGGGCTTTATTTGTAAAGAATTCAAACATGCAACTGCTGAGTGTGGTACTCAAGACCACAGTGGTAAGTGTTCCAATCAGTTTCTTGAGGGACATTGTGTTGAATGAGTAGCAGAAATCAACAAACAGCATGCTAATGCAGGTGTTGTTACCATCAAAGTGTGTGAATACTGAGTTGGGGGCAGTAAAGATGGTGTTCTCTGTGGATCTGTTGGTTCTTAATGTAAAGTTGCGTAGGCTCCAGGCAGGCTGAGATGTTGTGCTTGGTGTTAGGGCAGGTAGGTTTTTAGGTACAGATACAATGATAGCTATCTAGAAGCAGGCAGGAACACTCTTCTGACAGTGATATGTTTGAAAAGTCAGTGATTACATCCACTAGCTAATTATGATCAAGGATGTCATCAGACACAGTAGCTTTACTCCTATTCACTATCAGAGAGATTATTTCTACATCAGCTGTGGATTTTGAGAGTGACTGATTCTCTGGAGGCAAAGTAGGCCTTACAGGTGATTCTTTGTTGTGAGGAGATCAAAGAAACCATGATGATGGGAGCTATGGGTGATGCTCTGTTATTGCATTACTCTTTTGTGTTTTTAGCATAGAGAGGACTTTCTCTAGCTAATGTTTCCTCTTTATGACCTTAATGCCAACTTTCTGTCTAGCTGTGGGGTTGTAATATTTTTCAAAGTCATCCTACTAAAAGAATGTTTTGTAAGAAATGATATCTTACCTTTTCATTTATCCACGCTGCCTGATTGAAAAATGTTTTGTTGTCTTTCTAATCATCAACAAACATGCTGGTGTATAATGCCGTTGTTTATGTATATCCTCAAAAATTAATGTGATAATATTTACATGCAAATGGTGCATGATAAGTTTGTGACCTAAGATAGGGTTTTTACTGCTGCGTGCGGAGTCATTTTGGGAAGCAAGAGTAGTTAACCTTACTTAGAAAACTATTTATTTTAATTTTATCAATTAGAAAGCATGCCTTAAACATCAGGTGCCAGCTCTTCTACTCAGTGAGGAGAAGCCTTTTCTCCATTGCAGGAATAGAACTAAATCAAAGTTCAATGGTGACAGATCTGGCTGATCTGACAAAAGTGAGTGACTGGAAGGTGGACTGATTGGTTATGAACTTCTCTATCTTTGAACAGTGCCCGTCTACACATATGCACAAATTAATCTTGCTACATATTTCAATAACATGCAGTGATGTACAAATGAGTAGGAGATATATTTATTTCATTTGTTTTGAAAAAAAACAGCACTTGAAGCTCATAGTGGCAGATTCAAGCAGTTACAGATACTGACTTATGTTTGTGCTAAAGGCAAGGCAAGGCAAGTTTATTTGTATAGCACATTTCATGTACAAGACAACCCAAAGTGCTTTACATAAAACATTAAAGGCATCACAGAAAGCAGTAAGAAGTACAATAAAAAGCAATAAAAAAATAAAATAGAATAATATAAAAATAATAAAATAAATAAGTTAAAATGATTAAAAACAGTAGTAGTATAGATAAGTTAAGAGATACCGTGCAGATTTTACATATAGGCATATGAGAAAAGAAAAGTTTTTGACCTGAAATAAAAAATGACAACATTTGGTGAAAGTTTAATCTCCATTGGCAGTTTGTTCCACTTGTTCACAGCATAACAGCTAAATGCTGCTTCTCCATGTTTAGTCTGGACTCTGATCTGGACCAGCTGACCTGAGTCCTTGGATCTAAGAGCTCTGCTAGGTTTATATTCTCTGTCACATGTCACAGGTGTATTCTGGACCTAGACCATTCTTGGATTTGTAGACTGTCGATAGGATTTTAAAATCTATTCTCTGACTGACTGGAAGCCAGTGTAGATTTTAAAACTGGTGTGATGTGTTCAGATCTCTTAGTCCTAGTTAAAACTCTGGCAGCGGCATTCTGGATGAGCTGTAGTTGTTTAATGCTCTTTTTGGGAAGTCCTGTTAAAAGACCATTACAGTAATCCAGTCAACTGGAGATGAACACATGGATGAGTTTCTCCTGGTCTTTTTGGGAGACAAATCCTTTAATTCTGTTGATGTGTTGAGTTGGTAAAAAGCTGCCTTGGTGACAGCTTTGATGTGGCTGCTGAAAGTCAGATCTGAGTCTATTAACACCCCAAGGTCACGAACTTGATCAGTGATTTTAAGAGACCAAGTCTCAAGATGTTTGCCAACTCTGATCCTCTTCTCTTTGCTACCAGACAGAACAATCTCTGATTTTTCCTGATTTAACTCTCTGATTTAAGAAAGTTCTCTCTCATCCAAGAGTTTATTTGCTCCAGACACTGGCACAGTAAATCTATTGGGTTGCAGTCATCTGGTGACAGAGACACAGAGAGTTGTGTATCGTCTGCATAACTATGATAATTGATGTTGAAGTTCTGTAATATTTGACCCAAAGGAAGCATATATAAGTTAAACAAAAGAGATCCAAGAACCAACCCCTGGGGGACTCCACAAGTCAAGGCCACTCTCTCAGATTCATAAAGAAATAAGCAAGAAAAAATATATATTTGTAAAAAAAAAAAAAAAAAAATCCAAAAGTGTGCAACTGTTTTGCATAAATTTACATACTCTTTGTGCATGTACAAATATTGTCCACAACTACACATTTTCTGATGCAGGTGTATAAATGTGTCTGCATCAAAAGAGTGAAGCAACTGTTAATTTATAAATTGTAGAACTGAATTATTTTGCTTAAAATTAGGAATGTGAGAGGGTGCAACAGTTGTGTTGTTTTTGGAAAGGTAAAATAATCTAAAAGTTTGCTTACTGACAGCATTTTTATCAATTCAAATTCATACTGATGTATGTATGTATGTATGTATGTACAACAGTTCCTTTCTGGCCTCTTTGAAAATGGCATTTATATAGCAAATGTATTCATACACATGATAAGAACTAGGAGAGAAGTATAAATGGGCACATGCTGTACAAAGCTGATATGCAGTCAGTGAAAGAGTTTTGAGAGAGAAAGGTCATGCCAGACTTTTTCTGCTCTCTGTTCTAATAGTTGCCCTCTTGTTCTACTTTACTAAGCATGTACTACTGTGTGAGAGAGCAAATTATGGAGTATGTTTGTTGATTGTATAAAAGAAATGTTAAGTAGTTTGGAGCATGCTTAGACCAGGGTGTGAGATTAATTAGCAGGGATGGTAAAGCTTGTTGTTCAGTGCAGCTGTTATAGTTTTTTTAAGTAAGAATTTAAAGTTATTCAGAAAAAAACTGTTATAATTTCTAAATCACAGATATCATTAGACAAGATGCTGCATTTGTCATTTAAAACATTCAAGCTCATATTCCAGGGGGTATACTAAAGAAGAAGAAACCCTCCAAAATAGCGGAAATGTTATATTTTCTCTTGCAGTGGACCCTTGCAGAAAATGATCATCATCATGTAAAAACATTTCAGAGTTTATAATAATAATCTGAATGTATATAGTGCTTTTTAGGAGACCCGAGGATTCACTTCACAGAAGTAGGGTCAGAAAAATGATAAAAACAAATAACTAAAAAAAAAAACAAAACAAAAAACAGATATCACTCAAAGAAAAAGAGAAAGCAGAAACTGTTTGGTGGGCTTTTACCTTGGCACTCTAGCCACGCTGGTTTGCATTTCTACTCAAATTTTTAGTGCGTGGAGCCGCCCTTAGCCGCACCTTCACAAAAGTGGGGCCAAAGTGAGTCTGACGTCAAGGGGGCTTGTTTGTAATGTTAAATGATGGCTATGTCTTCCTTGAGCTCTTGTTGTTCACTTTGGTCATCCAGTCTCTATTTTTCGAGCAATTAATGGCCCAAGCAAAGTCAAGCCAAGCAATATCAGAACAGCAGCTCGAAAATCTAGGACGACAAATGTTAGCAACCATTGCACAGGGCATTGGTGAATAAAGGGGCTGCTTCTAAACGGTGTAGTGCTGCCGGCGCTCCGGGACTTTTTTCTCAAAGTGAGGAAATTGAATAAATTCCTAAATTCCTGAATTTCGCTTTATGAGTGATTTGAGATCTATGTTTAGTGATACGTTTGCTGTGATAACAATAAAAGTTTAATGTTATAACATTATTAGTTAAAAACAATTAACTTATCACTCTATAACGTGACAGGTTACACATTTTAACAATAGATATAGCCTAGTTTGTTATTACCATAAAATTTTGCGTTGTAACCTGTAAAGTGTCATGTTGAAACAATAAACCTATCACATTGTAACTTGATAAGTTTATTGTTGTAACTATCTAAATTATTTTATTAATAATTTTTTATTATTAGTAATTGTAGCAACAATAAACTATTACGTTATAACGTGAAAAAATATAATATATTTATATATATTTTATGATATATGTTTAATGTTATTAACTAAAAATATCCCGTTATAGTGTTAAACTTTAATTGCTACAACAATAAAACTTTAAAAAAAAAACCCCATCAAGATATAAAGTGACACTGATCTATTTTTTATTTTTATGGCGTGGCAGCAGTACGCTTCCATAGTGATCTCATCATCTCTAAAGTGTAGGCTGTAAATGCAAGAGAGACGATAAAAACAAACACAATGGTCAGTTATCATTTTGACATTTTAGGTGACTGGATGGATTCTCGATGTCAACCTATGCACTGAGTAACACGAGGGGAGCGACATATTTACCACGCACATGCACATGTGCGCGTCCGTCTCAAGTGCACCTCGGTACAAATAAAAATAGCAATACACCCTTACCTTTAAACTTCATCGACTCAGGGCAAGCGCGTCATCGGTTAACACACACCCACGAGCGTAGCCCTGCTGTAACGGAAATGCAAATAACTGCCTTGCCGTCCCACATGCCGATCAGTGCCCAGCCCAGCCACAAATGTGTATGGAAAAATGCCAAGGCAAATAGAGTAAGCTCAGGTGTAAGGCCTAGTTGTGAAATTCAGCTTTTTTCTTGACAGTTACACTGGTTTAAAGTTCATCACCTGGTCCCTTCAAAATTCTGCCTCTTTGGTTTTTCTTACACAGTGCTATTTTTCAGGAGTGGGTCATATACGGTAGATACAGTTGAGAAAAGGAGAAGGAGACTTGTAAAGAGCAGCTGGGACTGTGCACGTTTTGGGAGTGCCGGTTAATCAGAAAAATGGTAGAAAATGGTATCACCATTCAGTGCACAGTAATTGGAGATAGATTCTGGTAGGATGAAATTACTCACTTTAAATTACCTAATTACAAATTACTTATTTACTTTTTTATTTGTGCAAGTTTATTTAGCCAAACATCTCAAAGACTGAATGAAGGATGGAAGCTTTGAACTTTTGGACTCAGAAAATATAAAAGATAAGCCTACTTACTGCTTAGAAGCATGTGTTATATGTTTTTTTATTGGTTACGAAGTCTGTTTGACACCACTGGGGCTGCAACTTCAGGAGAAGGCCAGAAATTGTCACACAAGCCACAAGAATACATCCAAGAAACAAACTAATTTAATCAATTTTTTTCAAGAGACATAGATATTGGTACAGTTGTGTCTTTTTAAGTCATTTTTTCATTTTAATCATGTTCTTATTGTGCTTCATTCAGTGTTCTTTGTCTGAATTGGAGCTTTTTGGTTTATAGTTATATTTTAAGCATCATGCATTGTTACAATCAGCCACTTTTTTCACACACAGTCACTCTTGTGTCTGGCAGGTGCCATGGTGCTGCTTTTACCCTGTATGGTTTCTTTTAAAATCTCTTTTTAATATAGATTTGGAGGCCCTGGGTAAATTTACAAATTTGAGAATGCTCAGCTGAATTGTATTTGTTGTGTTTGAGGTAGCAAGGTAACAAAAAGATTTCCTGAATATGTTGAACTCACTCTGTAGTACAGGTCTTAGGTCTATATCACTCCGAACTAACAACAAATGCCAACAAGTCCTACATGAGCAAGCAAATTGTGACAACAGCTAAGTTTACATGAACACAAATAATCAGAATGAAAACCTGATCAGAAAAAAATGCTTCATGTAACAGGAAGATTCCGATCCAAAACAGCCCATTTAGAAAGAAATTTTATTCCAAATGAAAGGGATGGTTTATGCCAATCCTTATTCTGAATGGTGACCATGTACTCACTTGTTCGGATCATTTCTTCCAAATTGGTGTAAAATTGTCATTATTGTGCATGTCTGCCCTATGTCAACATGATGTGTTGCTGCCTTTGCAGAAGAGGACAGACTGCAGGCAGTAATTTTTTAACAAGCAGCAAACATTTTGGGGAAAATATGTACATAAAAACAGACGCTAAAGTCACAGACACAAGAGAGGAGGAAAATTAAATGTGTGGAGCACAAGCAGATAAGATAAGGAAGAATATCTGCAGTACAATTTCTTTCTTATGTTATTTTCAGAGAACCAGAAAATTAGAAAATTCTGCCCTTGTCAAAATGCTTTATTCTGATGAAATACTTGGTGCATGTGTACTCACGTCATGATCTTATCACTTTATTTAGTGTCCATGTAAACAGCAGATTTGGAATTTCTGATCAGTCAAGGTTTTGATCCTATTGAAGGGATTTTTTGCATGTAAACACTAGTGAGTGTGCAAAAGGCTAAAGCCTTAGACACACATCTTGCATAATTGTCACCTCTACGTTGGACGTACATCTCCTTTTTTTTCCTGCACCCATTAAAACAGATTAGGGCAGCCCAATAGATGCATGCTGGATGCGTGTCAGCAGCATATGTGTGAAACATTTTCATATTAATGAGACTTATTAAACAGAAACTCCATCTAGAATGATAGGGCTGGCAGAGGTATTGCTATGGGCAGTGCTGTTGTACTGTTAACTTTGATATGTGTGAAGTAGTGAATTGAGCAGCTAGTTTTGTAGCCTCTGACACTGTTTATTTCCTTACATTATGCAAGACATTTGCTAATAACATTAATTAACATCTATGTATCTATGTTTCCTTATTCAGAATCACATTACATGGACTGTGTTAAGTTAGAGTGTCTGTGCATCTGTTTATTGACCTGTTATTTCCTGAAAAAAATTCTCTGAAATAGGTCCTGCCTCCCCTGCCTGACGGACAAAAGGTGTGGTGGATAGCCACACCTGTCACGGACACTGATGGAGCTTCCTGTCGTTCTTAATCCTCACCCTCCTGCTTCTTCTGCACACAGCCCTCTGCTCATCTTCCAGTCAGAACCTGCCAGTTTTTCCCGCCAGTATGCCTTCCACACCCACTAGCACTCCCTCTGTTTGTGTCTCTGCCTATTAGATTTCAGCCTTCTCATTCTGCCACACACCTGTTGCTGGTTTGCTCATGAAATCTTAGTATTTATATAGCCAGGTTTCCTTTGTACTGTGCCAGATCATTGTTTGTACTTCTGCCTGCTTTGTATTGCTAAACCCTCAAGTTAAGTCACTGTGTTGACTTACTCCTGCCTCTGTCTTGTAATCCAGTGTGTGGGTCTTCTCATTTGTGATAACACCCCCTGGTCTGGACTGTAGACTGGGGCTTGTCTGCGTCAATAGTCTGCTGCTTTCTTGTAGGTGGCGGAGGTACATAACTGGAGTTAATTGTCTTTTAGATTGACCTTTAACTAGGGTTATACCCACCAAGGAATTGCTGGGGCGACTCTGAGCTGAATTTCTCAGGGGCAGGATGAAATGAAGTGTTCTAATTATGCACGATAGATGTATCTTCCCTTGTGGATTCAATGCTGACATTTGGTTGGTGTGAGTCAAGTGTGACCACTCTGCATCAGACTAAGGCCCAGACTTGTCTGGGGCAGCTGAGGGCTCAGAGGCTGTTTTCAGAGAACTAACCGGCTGGGAATGCCAAGATTTGGCTGCTGAGGGGTGGTGCTGATCATTCTGTTACCATGCTTGTTGATTCGTAGCAAGGTTAGTCTTAGGCAACTGGACTTGTTGCCTAAGACTAACCTTGCTACGAATACCATGACCTGGATGACTGAGAACCTTCACAGACATCATGCTTGTTGATGCTTTTAAAGAAGCTTATCAATCCTCGAAGCAAATGAGATTAATGCATTTAACTCTAATGGTAAGTTTAGCGGAATTGGGTGATCTTTCATAGTCTCTGTCAGTCCATTAGAAAAGACATCAACCAATGCAGGCAATCAGCAGCCAAGGTACAGAATTCCATTGTGTAGTCTAATACTGATCGTTTACCCTGACATAGTTCCACCAAGGCTTTCACCGCTTCTCAACCTGGAGTTGCTGACTGGAAATTTGTTTAAAAGTCTCTGTGAACAGGGGCAAGGAGTTACAGGTTGCTGATCTGCATGTCCACTTAGCCATAGCCCAGGCTTTAGCTCCTCCTGACAAATTATAGATAACATATGCAACTCTTGCTCCACCAGAGGGAAAGGTTCTCTGCCTGAAACTCAAAATGTAGCTCACACTGGGCTAAAAAAAAAGGGTGACAGTCACTTGGCTAACTGGAGAACTGTTCAGGGCTGGAGAGTCTGATTAGGAGAAAGCTGCCATCGATGATGGTTGAGATACACTGGTGGCACTAGAAGGGCCACCCTCTTCAGCGGCACCTGCAGCTGGAATTTCCTCCAGAAATCTCCAGACCAGAGCCAACTGCTCTCTCTGAACATGGAGATGCTGACCCTGTGCTCACAAAACTGAATGGACCAGATCTGGCTCTGCTGAGTCCCTGTCTGGCTAGATCGTACTGACAAGCACAGACTGACGGGGACACCCTGGCTGTGAGGAGGTGAAACACAAGGGAAGTGAGAAGAGGGAGCAGGAACAGAAAAGATTACAGGTATAGATTCAGTAGATGTCATAGAGGGAGCAGAGCATGGAGCCAGATCAGCTGAAGACAGTTAGCTATGAATCTTTACAAACTGTTTAATTAAATAATTATCTGTTTATAAAATGCTGACATGAGATTCTCTTGCATGGACATCTCCTACATCTCATAAAGGGGAAGACTTAACTGCTCCTTCTGCTGGTAGATCTTCTAACCCTGGGCTTTTAAAGTGTTGCACCCAGGGTCAAAGTCTGCTGAGTTAATCTTGGCCAGTTTGAACTGTCAATACTGAATCACAGGCTTGGACTTAAGTACAGACTCAGATGCAGAGTGGGGCTCAAAAGCCCTTTATAATAGACAAGGTAGGAAACAAAAGAGGCATACATGTACACACACACATCATCATCATCATCATAGATCATAGAAGCCTTCACTCCCCTCACCTCCAGCTCTAACTTCAGCCCTTGATATTTCTCAAGCTTCACGTGTTCTTTCTTCCTGATGTTGCTGTCACTCGGGATTGCCACATCTATTACCACTGCTTTCTTCTGTTGTTTGTCCACTACCACTATGTCTAGTTGGCTAGTGACCACCATCTGTCTGTCTGGATCTGGAAGTCCCATAGGATCTTTGCTTGTTCATTCTCCATCACCTTTGGGAGTGTCTTCTATCTTGACTTCAAGACTTCCAGGCCATATTCGGCACAGATGTTGTGGTACACTATGCCAGCCACCTGATAATGACGTTCAATGTATGCCTTGCCTTGCCCCATCTTACACCCTGCTGTGATGTGCTGCATCATCTCAGGAGAATCTTTTCGCAGCCTGCACCTGGGGTCCTGTCTGATGTGAAAGACCCCGGCCTTCACAGATCTTGAGCTTAGTACCTGTTCTTGCATGGCTATGATTAGGGCCTCTGTGCTGTCTTTCATTCCCGCCCTTTCCAGCCATAAGTAGCTTTTTCAAATGTTGGTTGTACATGCCGTGTATGTGTTTGTCCTGCTATGATAGCCCCACTAGCTCCTCCTCTTTCCTGAAGGAGTTCTCTTGCCTGAGGCATTGACCTAGCAGGTCATCACTGGGGGCCATCTTCCTGATGTATTCCTGGATTTTTCTTGTTTCATCCTGAATAGTGGCTTTAATGCTCACTAATCCACTAATCCTCGCTAATTGTGAGTTGTCTGGTTTTTATATTAGTGGCCTCTATCTCTTCCCTTGGCCATGGTATTATGCCAGCAGGGTATCTGATACAACTGGCAAGGCCTTATAGATACCGCAGCTGCGTATAAAGTGATATTATGTATGTGTGTGTGTGTGTGTGTGTGTGTGTGTGTGTGTGTGTGTGTATGTATAGAGCTATATATTGATAGATAGATAGATAGATAGATAGATAGATAGATAGATAGATAGATAGATAGATAGATAGATAGACATTTAAATAAAGATAAAGATATAGATATAATAAAAATAGATAGAGTGAAAATGCTTT
>JAPZDV010000170.1:0-14601 GCA_029814665.1 Acanthurus lineatus
TATTTTATATTTTATATTCCACAATTTATATGTATTTATGTGTTAAAATTTTCACTTCTTTCTATCAGATATTTTATAAACTTTCATTTTATGTAAACTGATATTTTATCAGATATTTTGACTTGATTTTATGTATTTTTATCTTTCTGATTATCTGTTATTTGTACCATGTTTTTCCCAAATGCATAGAGTTAGGATAGTATTTCCTTAGTGTGCGTGTGTGTTGGTGTGCTTGTGGGTGTGCTTGTGGGTGTGTGTGTGTCTATTCTGTGGATACTGGTGGGTGCGAGTAATTGGGGGATTTTATACATCTCTGTAAAGCACTTTGTGCTACATTTTCTTTGTATTTAAAGTGCTGTACAAATAAAGCCTGATTGATTGATTGATTGATTGATTGATTGATTGATTGATTGATTGATTGATTGATTGATCGATCGATCCACATACCTGGCTTTGCCTGCCAAAGCTCAATTGTTACTCTTAGGCTACTCTGCGTTTCAGATAGGTCACTGGTCCATAGGTGATAAGAGAAAAAGGTAAAAGGACGATATAAAGGCAAACATCAAATACTACTTATCTGCAACGCCTATGGTTAAGGCTGTTGTCATGTATTTTAGAAGTAAATAAAACCAAAAAATATGGCAGATAGGTTACTACTATGCCATTTAAGCATAAGAAAAAAACAAACCTTTTTAATTGAAACAGAGAAGTTTCTTTTGCAAGATAAACGCTGTCACTGTTGTCAAACCTTGCATTAAAAAACTAGGTAGAAGAAATGAGCTACACATTCACCACTCAGACCTCCACACCCTTACTTTTTACCATGTTTTTAAAAGGACAAACTACTTTTTGCATTGGAACTGAATGTTGGCATAAGACATCAATGATAAATAAAGATGTGTAGAATCACGTGTTGTGTTACTCTAACGGAAAAATACAGTAATTCTCATGAGCATTGTAAAACTGAACTCTAATACTATGGACCCAACTATTCAAGATTATTTATAATGAATGATGGGAAAGATGTGGGGATTGTCTGCTGTGTTAGTGTGTTTCTTCAGTGATGCAACGGACTTATGGAAGAGGCACAATGCCCAACTGATTAGTGTTGAAATTAATGTGTCATGCAAATGAGGGGTTTACAATTATTGTAGATCTAAGGTAAGAGAGAACATGCCCAGATAGAGTCGGCTGGATTTTTTGGGTCGACCTAAGGTTATCTTTGCTTGGCGTGCTGAGCTGTGTTTCCATGGGTATACTATTGTTGTTCTAAGTTGTGTGCAGGGCTTGTTCAGACTTTGATACACGAGGCAAAAAAATGTGATGTTGCAGGGCCTCCCTTTTTACATAGTGAGGCTTTAAGGCAGATTTGGCCAAATTTTTAGCTATACTCAAAGTTATGAAAATGCAAAGAACTGTAATTAGCCCTAAATGTTACATATAACACCTTTAAATTAGTTGTAGGATTTGCACTTTTGTCTTAATGCATTCATTAAGCTAAGAAGAAAGAAGTAAAAAGATGGAAATATGGAAATTGGTTCTTGATATATATATTTTTTTTATTATTGTACCTGTTTTCTTTAAATTCTTCCTATGGTAAGCATGTATATGTTTAGAAAATGTCAAGGAGTAACCACGCTCAGTGCAGATTGAACTATAAACACCCAAAGAAAATGTTTTGTACAACACTATAGGGAGATGTTACCAAGGGTTACATCTTGATCTAAAAGAGGTCTGAAATGAAAAGCAGAGAATAAAGTGATCTATGAATACAATGGCAATCTCTACATTAGATTCCTTTTCTTTTCTCTTGTTTTGAAGTGTGTTTTAATTTGTGTACATATTTGGCCTGAAAGGGGTATTAAGGGAAGATTATGGGGACAAGATAATTTAAAATCATTCATCACCATCATCATGAATACTTTATTTGGTATTCTTTCACACCTGCTTTTCCACGTGCTCCTTTACATCTTGCTGTGTTCTGAGGTCTTGCTTCTGGCAAGAACTTAAATAGACTAGAGTCAGCTAGATTAAAAAATAGAAGGAAAACTAGTGAATAATTGCAAGAAAAAAGTCCATTTTAAGAAATAAATCACAGGTGGGCAAATTGTTAGAGCCATGAGCAACAAAGCAAACTGTATAGGCATCTAATTAATAAATTAAATTGTTTTTTGGCACTGGTTTCAGAAAGGAGGATGAAAGGGCAAAAAAATCAAATAATATAAAAGAAAGAAAAGAATCATCTGTAAGCATCGTTACATGAAATATAGCCAGTAACCAGCTTTTGGATTGTATTTTCTCTCGATGCACACACGTACACACGCACACATGAAATGCAAAGCCTAAAATGGGGGACAGACGCTAAGTCCTGCTGACTTGGCACTTTTACATGGAATATAAAGGGGATGGAAGGACATAAGATAAAGCCATTTACAAGTACACACACACAAACATAGGCCATTATGCACATATGTCCATGTACACACACATCTTATTGTTCTCCAAGGCAGTTCATCCCCTCTATGGCTAGCCTGTGTTGTCAGGTGCCCTGATTTCTGTCATCATTTCTACAGTTATGCTGTTTCTTTAGAAGCTGCACTACTATATCAATAAGGACAAGGAAATGTTCCATGACTTAAAAATCAAACAAATAATGAAAAAAAAACATGTCCAATACAGGTGTCCAGGTGGCCACGACAGCCAAATCACTGGTTATTTTTTGCATTTTGGCTGCCACTGTTGTGAAGCCAAACTTCTCCCTCTCTTTCACATAAATTGATCCCTTGGCTCGTTTTTTCAGACAGCTGAATAATTTCAGTCAAGGCTCGGCACAGGATGTATGATGTTTACAACCAGTGGGCTAATGTCATGTTTGGCAGGGACTCACTACCCTCCAGAAGAAGGACCTAGAGGAACCCCAAGCTGCTCCTGTTTGGTTCCATCTGATCAGAAATACAGTGCTTTAAATATTTAGCAAGGGAGAAAATGGAGCTGCCCCCACAGTGAAATCAGGCAATCCAATTCGCAGAGTAAAGCACAGAGTTTTAATCACATATAACATTAAAGAAGTCAATGTGACAAAGTCAAAGTGAAGCTCCACTCAGGAATGTAATGCTTGACATGATAATATTAAACACCTCATCATGGACAGAATTTTTTTCCCACTGTGTCAGCTAGAGCCTATCTCCTCAGCCCAAGGTATACAGCCCTAGCCGATTACACTGACTGGAGAACTGCTGCTTTTTTATTCATCCAAAGAACAAGGACAAATCTTTCCACTTCATTGTCATTGTGAGAGATTCTTCTGTAGACAGCAGAACTGCTGTCCACAGAACTGCTGTCCACATACAATTCATGACAAAGAGAGTCTGCAATGGTCCCTCCTTCCATGGCCTCAGGAACTCTCCGTGAAACAGCTGTTGGTGTTTGCAGATGACTGCACTCTGTTTTTAAGTTTTAAACAGAGTTTCTACTTTTCTGGAAGCAGGGTAGGAGACCTTTTTTTAAAGTCTATTGTATTTATTTTTTGTTTTAAGTGTATTGTATTGTTGAAATGAAAAATCTGTTATTTTGTGAATATATCTCTATATCTCAATCTCAAGCCAAGCCATTCGATGGTTGCAGTATTTGAAGAATCGGGGGGGGGGGCTGCCTGAAAATCCCCTACTGTGGCATCTCTTTAAACTCTCTCAGCCTGGGACAGAAATGGAATAAATTTTGTGTCTCACATGAACTCAAGCTCATTAGTTTGTTCTCGTTATAGTGTATGCAAGTACACAAGAAACAGGGACCATGACCTACTTTTGGGGTCTCCCCCACAAAGTACGTAAATATATTTGACTTTGGCAGGAAATCCCATCCATTGTGCTGTTGGCTGTAAATTTTTCTACAGCAATGCTGAAAGTTAAGTACTTAGTACTGAAGGACGGATTTCTTGCACATAATATCATTGCTTTAATTTTCCAGAAAATTTAGAAAAGGTGCATTATAAATGTGTTACTGCAGCTAATGAATAAACGCTCAACCTATCCAAATGCATAAACAAATTAATTTACCTCAGTGCACTGTGTGGACCTGTCCTGATCATAGAGTGTTATATTTACCAGGAGTCATACTACTTAGCAAATAATTTAATTAAATTATATTTTTAAAGTGACACAGACTGAGGTTCTTAAGTTAATAAAGTCAAAAATTAAATAATAGTTAAAACAAAATTTGTAAAACAATTGAAATCCCTTTCATTATTATAAAATGGGGGAAAAACTTAACAGCCAAGAGACTTGTTATATGACCCTTCTCAATAAGCAAATAAATTTATAGTGCATGAATGCTTTGATGTAAAATTGATCACCAGATTTAAATTGTGTGGCTAGTGCAGAGGACAGACGGCAGAGAAGTACCCATCTCTCTGCTCCTCCATGATTTATTCCATAATGATAATATATCCATAATGACTTCACTAACTTCAGGCAACTCCAATGTAATGGCATGAGATACAAGATAGGCTTCAGGGACTAGAATTGTCCGTACTGTGGTAAAAGCGATGTTGCTGTACATGGATTCTATGGCTCTCTTAATTCAATGGAGAATGTCCCTTGTACTCTTCCTCCATCAGTCTGGTACAATGGGTCCATAGAGAGTGTAACCAGGTTTGAGGATATGAATTATTTTCTGAATCCTACATCTTCCACTACTGACAGTGGCCTCATGTTTGTTATCAGAATATTCAGAATACCATCAATAAGAGCAGCTGTTTGCATTGTGCACAGATTTTCCTCAGAATACAGTCAATATTATGAAGTTATTTCTTTCTGAATTGTGACAGACAATATGAGTATAGTTTAAAGGATGGCAGCGTGCAACAGTGCAGCAGCTCGTCACTAACATGAGGAACTGCTGTATACTTCTCATGATGGAAACATGGCTAAACAACAACATGCCAGACTCAGCTTACTAGATCGATGGGCTACTGTTCTTCTGAACCAACTGCAACCACCTGTCAGAAATAACTCATGGAGGTGGACTCTGTGCTTATATCAACAAAGAATGATGTACTAAAAGTTGCCTGTTAAGCAGCTAGTATTCTGATATAGTTGAACACCTAACGCTGAAATGCAGGCCACATCGTTTGCCCCGGGAGTTTATAGTGGTGTTTATTGTGGCTGTATGGATCGCACTCAGTGCAAATGCTAGCTCGTGTGGAGCTCCATTACCACATTTGTACACTTCAGGAAAAGTACCTGGAGGCTTTATTCATGTTGGCAGGAAATTTTAACCATGTTAACCTGGGAGACACTCTAGAACAGTTTTACCAGCATGCCTCTACAGCAACCATAGGAAACAACACACCTGACTGTGTGTATACAATTAGAAGGGCTGTATACTGATGAAGAAATGTATTGAAATTAAGTGATGACTAGGAACTTCCAGCCCCTACTGGTGTGAACCTTTGATCTTGACATAATCAAATGATGTCTTGGGTACATCACCATTGGTTTATGCCGGCTGTGTGTCACTCACCTTTTGCTGACCCTGTTGTCTGAATGCAAATGCCCCAACCTGTCTTTTGTTTCTTGTTGATTCCCTTGACCTAATCAAGTGGATACCCCTTCCCGCATCTGTTCCTTTTGTCTCCCTTTTGGTCAGCCCCTTTTGTTTAGCATTTCCTGCTTTCCTGTGTATAATTGCTTGTTAATCATTTTTTTGGGGTCAGCTCACAAACACAGACCTGCTCTCTGTCAGTCAGTGCACCAGTTTGCTGGCATACTTCAATGAAACTCACACTAGTACTGGGCGATTCTTGCTAAAATGTGAATCTCGATTTTTCTCCACAAAGATTGAGATCTACGATTCTCATACGATTTTTTTCCACATTTTTTTATTTTCTTTAAACTGTATTGAAAATTTTTTGAACATTAATAAAATTAAAACGAGGAACAAGAAGCCTCAGTCAACTGCTGAAAAAGTTCCACATGCTGGAAGAATCTAGATCGAGGGTCTATTTTCGATTAATCGCCCAGCACTAACTCACACCATCACAGCAAACCCTAAACTGGACTTAAAGGATTTTTCTTCAGCAATACAGAGCAATGCCCCGCCCCCACCTGGGTGTCTTTGATCATATTTCCTTCGTGCTGGTTCTTGCTCACTGTCCTGTGCTTAAAACAACAAAAGACTATCACTGTGTGGCCCAATGGTGCTGCCAGGCCAGCTGACAGTCTTGGCCCCCATCTCTCCTTTTTCCTTGCTCTTTCTCTTCCTCTTGCTCTTCTCTTTCTCTCTCCTCCTCTCCTGCCATCACACGTACCACTTTCACTCTGTCAGAGCTGGTCATTTTTGTTGGCCATAATGCAGGATCGCTAAAATTAGGACTCACCATGACTCTCTCTCCCTCTTCTCTCTCATTAGTAGCCTGGCTCTGACCCTCCGCTCCGGGACAACGAGCCCCTTCCCGCATCTCTCACCCAAACTCAACTGCTTCTGTCAAAGATAACGTGTTGTGTCAGGCTTTTATACTTAATGGATGTTAACATTAGAGCTGGCCAGTTAGCTCACATTACAAGGACGCTAAACGTTAGCTGCGCTGTTTCTTAACTTGCTCTACGTTGACTAGTCCCAGCTTCACTGTCACCACCTTTTTGAAAATATTTATTGAGTAAATCTCTAAGGCCTCTATTGTCTTCTTCTCTTCTTCTCTTTCTCTTCTTTTCTGAGCACTCGACTTGTGCTGACCGGACGTTTTGAGCATACTGAACTTCAAATCAAATGACAACATCAAAGTTTGATGTTTCCACAAATAGGCCTATTTTCAAAAATTTTGAATAATTATTCCATAATTTAATGAGGGCCCAGTTCTGGGCCCCCCCTCTACCCTGGGCCCAGGACAAAAGACCCGTTTGTCCCCCTCTGTCGGCGGGCATGCCTAAAGGTGTCCATTTTCAGGAATAATAGGACAACTCTTTATCCCTTACATATTGGACAGAAGCAGGACTAAAAAAACAAACAGGAGCCAAAAAAGAGGGAAAAAGCAGGGTCAGAAGGCTGGCTAATACTGAACCAAGGTTCAGTCACCAGTGGATATTAGTCATAATACTGGACAAATACTTGTTCAAGCCAGCATTAAACACCAGCAGATACTGGACTGCACCAGAGCTGTTACACCAAGGAACTCTGGTCCAAACCTGAGTTTTTGTAAAAATTGTAACAGAGCCTCTCTGCATCTGCTTATGGTTACTATATTTTTTGTGTCAGAAATGATGGGTTGATATTGTTTGTTGAGGCTTTGTTTACAGTCTGCTGGCAAGTATTGAAAATTTACTTAATTTAGCTTCAACAGCCTAAAACAAGTTCAGCACCCATAATCCTAAACATCATCCTATTATCCTAAACCAGGACTAAAGCTCCTGATAATATAGAACCAAACGAGGGTTAAATCACCAATAAATACCTGACCTGGGTTTCAGTGCCAGAGATTATTATTATAAAACAGCAAAAAAAACAAAGCATATTGGACAAAAAATTTTGCTTGAATAGCACTGAATATTGGATGTAACTGGTACTAAAATGCCATACAATATTGGACAGGGGAAAAACAATCAATCATTCTAAACACCAATGAGTATTAGTGATGCATGCATAAATGCATGCAGTGGCTGGTAGCCCCTTTTAACTGACCACATTTTTTAGTTTTATTCTGTTATGTGTTTTAGCTTTATTGCTGAAACACATTTAAAAATCAGAAAAAACATCTGTCAACAAGGAGAAGGAAGCACAGGGATTTGATTAAGAGCAGCAAATATCTGAGTTGATCATTGCCCACAGTACCCTCTGACCACTGAGCTAGATCAGTTGGACCACCCAAGGAGTAGAGGGAAGAAAGCCCAGATAAGGGTTCAGCTCAGACTCAGGCCTCGTCTTGCATAACAATTGCTTATAGGAAAATAAAATGACTTTTTCCAGCAGGGAACAATATTAGGCAGTTAGGGTTATGTTTTTACAGAAACATAGATCTCAAAGAAAATTAGACTAAAGTGTAGCATAACATTGAACAAAGCAGGCTAAAACGACAATTACGCAAATAAGCAAAAACATCAAAGAAGAGTGTTCCAAACCTAAGTTAAGGCAAATACTTTACTGAAACTCATCTGGCAAAGAAAGTGTGGACTGCAACAGAATGGCAATGCTTCTCTGCCTCTGTTTTTGTTCTCTATTAGTTTTTGATAATGTGCTTGCCTTTAGTACTTGCTGACTTGATTTAGTATATCAAGACTTGTAGCTTTTCATTTTTCTCTTCTATCCGCCCTCCTATGTTTTAAAAAATCACCTAACTAAGCTTAAATTGCCTTCAATACTGTCAGTTAGTTTGAAAATATCCTGTGTATGACTGCTGTGTCAGCCCTCAGGAACATGAATGGAGGCACTCAGTCTGAAGGAACAGGCTACACCTTGTACCAACACCAGGTGTGTTTTCAGTTAGTTGAAGTCAATATGGAGGAGAAAATTGGAAAAGAGAGGGGAGGGAGGCAGTGGAGAGGGATATAGATGTGTATTGCGGTAAGTCCAGAAAAAAGATCTCTTTTCCCTCATGGAAGCTGCAGCTGAGAAAACACTGCTGAAAATTACTAGGCAGTAACTACTGGAAGTATGCCTATACACACACACACTCATGGAACAAACTAACACACACACTGGCAGTTTTTCCTGCTGCTACTGTGATTTGTTAAACAAACTTTACCTCCAGGGAGAAACACTAAAGTTCTAAATACAAGAAGCTGCTCAAGTCAAAACTTAATACTTGCACATAAATAAATAACAGTACTAGGCACCTGGGCAAACATGTTACAAGTACAAACATACAGAAAGTACACGGGTAATGTACCTGAATCTAAGTATGTTAAACACAAGTATGTTAAACACAAGCAAATATTTCTTCTACCAGAATTTTCTTATTATTAGAAAATCAGCTCGATAATTGATGGTTGCATTTACCTTAAAGCCATAGAGGGCGACATTAATAATATAAATGAGCTTAATGTTAAACCTTAAATTTCTCCTTCTGTTGCATTGTATAACTCTAAGTCCCTCCCTTCTAAACACACAAGCTTGAATGGCAGCAGATTGGCGTTGGAATTGGGCAGACACTTGGACCTTTTGTCCCCCCTCTTTTGGATGTTAGGGTTATACGTGGTAATAATGTCAAAAATGGACATTCATTTATACAGATAAGGTCTAAGATACAGCATGTAAACAATTTGTTATTCAGATGAAATCAAAGTGATCTGATTTTGATTACTTATAAATTATTTTTTGAGAGAGGGAGTGAGAAGCTGTGCTTCTGAAACAATAAGTTTCATTGACTTTACATGAGTTATGCTGTGAGGGTAGATAGGCCTACTCTCTGTGGTCTCGATAATATTAATTAAGTGTTGTTGTAGAATGCACTATAAACCATAAACAACCATTCCAATGTGGCCCTATTGTTGATTTTGATGACGTCATTCTGCTGAGTGTCCCCCAACTTCAAAACTAATTCTGATGCTGCTGGCAGAACAAGGAGCTGGTGACCCTAAAATACCTTTTGCCCTCACTCAAGCCTCATATGTTCAATGGTCAATCTTTATAATGTCTGGTCACTAGCAAACTGCTGTAATAAATGTACGTGTGCATTTCAATACGTGTGTGTATTATCATGAAAATGTGTGTATGTAAATGAATTTTAAAATTAAATATTTATGCTTGAGTACCTGTACCTGTATGTAAAGTATTTGTAGATAGATAGATATTTTATTGATTTCCAAGAGAAATTCACATTTCCAGCAGCTTGACAAGGATGGAAGCATAGAAAAAAATAGTATAATAAAGAGGCGTGCAAGGTGCAAAACTATAGAACATATAATATATAATATATATGTGTGTGTGTGTGTGTGTGTGTTTGCACACACCTCCTTATCAACCCCTCAGATAAAAATCCTCAGATTACCTTTCAGGAAAGCCACATACCTCCACAGTTCCTTTAAAGCTGAAAAAAGGATATGAATTCTTATGTAAAGATTTTTATGTACCTTTATTTAGGTCAGTGACCTACCTTGTTGACTTAGGGTTGCATCATGCTTGAAATTGTTAGCAAACTCAGTGTTATTTAACTGATGTTTCAATTTTAACAATAACATATTGTATAAAAGTACATAAAAGCCTTAGTCTTTGAATATGTACCTTTTGCAATGATGGTGGTGCATCAAGGTCTAATGTAACTAGTGAGGTTGTCAGGTGTAGATTGCCAGGTTCTAAATTGCATTCTTTTTAAAAAAAGTTTTTTGCATTTACTGCAGCTGCCCTCACCAGGTATACTGTTGCATGCAGTGTGTGTACATTTTGAACGACGTACTTTGTCACAACATTGAGCCTTGAAATTTGACCCTCTTGCCTAACATCTGTGGCATACCGAAAACAAAAACTGAGATGCAGTATGAGGGCAGCTGTGGCTGAGATAAAGTGAGTCTACTTATCAGAAGATCAGTGTTTTGATATCCCACGCCTTCTGTCTGCATTTCAAGGTGTCATTGGGCAAGACACTGAACCCCAAATTGCTCTAATTTTCCATTTGCTGTCAGTGTATGAGTTTTTGTAGAACAGGTGTGCACTGTGTAGAGAAGCCACCAACCATCAATATGTGTACGGGTGACTTGGGACATTGGGGTGACCCAAAAACTAGGAAGGCACATTGTAAATGCATATGCCATATAAATGCAAATGCCATATGTTTACAAATGTACTGTTTATAAGAATACAAAAGAAAACAAAGGAGCAAAAACAGCATATTGTCCATTTAAACTATACAACCATAATTGTTTGAAAAACATACAGAGTGCAACATCAAAGTAGTAAATGTAAGTAATTAAATTGGGAATGCACCCAATCAACTTTTACTTGTCTGTTCCCTTTCTGATGCTCAGTCAGTCTTCCCCTGTGCTGGGTAATGTGAGTCAGAATAGCCAAGAATCATATGCTACCTTGTGTACAGCAAAATGCAAATGGATGGAGTTGATAACCACCATCACTTAACCACTTAGGTTGTTAGTTTTAGTAAATCAGGTACCAAAAGGACATCATAGGTATGTTAAACTGCCTTATTAGTACAGGCCTCTGGCAAAGAGGCCTGTACCTTCTTATTTGTGACTGATCATACTACACAAAAGTTAAATTCATTTTATGTGTAGCTTTACATGGTGCTGATGGTAATTTAGCAATAAAATTTTTTAATGTTTAGATTGCACTTACAGATTAATCTTATATTTGGATATTTGATGGTGCTGTAAAGATTAAAGCTAGAATGTTGTTTGAAGAGTACAACTTTTTTTGTTAACTGTACCCAGTGTGTTTTTCAGGGTTCAGACTGACACTGTGCTGGCTTTTCATTCATTTATTCTGATCTACTTTGGGTTTCAGTCATTGAATCCTGTCTGGTTGCTGCTTTTGCAGATAGTACGCCAGCAAGTGTTTCAAACTATAAGCACTGTTAAGGACTGAAGGTATCTGTCCACTGAAATGGAAGAGGGATTTAATTTGGGGTAGATAGAGTAAATTTTAATCTAGTATTAACAGTGTAATTTGTATTGCTTGTCCTCATGAACAATTACAAAAGAGGAAGCTCAAATCAAGCAACCCAACTGGTAGTTAGCCGTAATGCAATAACTGTATATACAGATGATGACATCAACTTAAATTCTATGTCAATTCCATATGTAAGTAGGTGTGGCTTGCATTTTCCTTCCTAGGCAACACATTCAGACATTAATGCAGGCACACCTCAGCTGTTACAACTATGGAGAAGTGGACTGAACACTGCAAATCTCAGGGGGAAATAAGACTTTTCAGTTGTCTCTCAGCTATTAGGGTCTTGGCTGTTGTTTTGTGCTATTACTGCATGTGAATCAACACAATGGCCAGGTTGCCACTGGAAGTCACAGATGGACTTACAAACACTACGATTGCTCCCAAGAGGGATAAAAAATTAGAGGCTTGTGTCTAGGCAGAGTTAGTATATATAAGTGAGTATGTTAGTTCAGTTCCTGTTGGAATTTGTTGTGTGACTGTCGAGCCAATGGATCACTGAGTCCTGTTTATAATATTGTGCTTGCTGCTTGTTTATGTATTTTTAGTACAGTGACAAGTGTGTGTCCACGCAGCTGGACTTTGTGTCCTCTTGTTCATATTCACAGTACACTGCATTTCTAACCAGAACAATGACCAGCGGATGGTAGAGAGCACCAGTTCACCAACTGGGATAGAAAGGCAAATATTGTGTCCACCCACAACTGTTTTCTCACGCCCATTCTGAGCCTCTCCTTTCTTCTTTCTTTTCATTTACTGACCCACTCACACATTTACACACAAACTCACACACCCTTAGTTTAAAGAGATAGCATGGTAGCATGTTCAGCTCTTCTCTATGACATCTTCTTGATGAGAGCATGCACAGTATACATTTTGTAATTCATTTTCTTTGTTCAAGATTTGCCATCTTTAACTCTTGCATGACCTACCTACTGATGTACCACGTCTGCCTTGCTGTCTCTCCTCATTTTCCCACACCTCACACACATGCACACACACAAATATGTGTTACGTGCTAACTTGCCACTGTTATTTCCTTGGTGTACTTGCTTGTTAGACCTGCTTGTGTTGTGGCTTTAGTTGTTAAAGAGATGTTAGTCAATTGAAGTTATTTTGATAAAAGTTATTGGACATTTAAAGAGCAGTTATCTGTGATCATTTGTGCATGTTTTTTGTGGTAAAACCTGGTTTACTGGGTCAGTGCGTAATTTTACTGCTCTTAATGTTCTCCTTTGACTGTAAAAAGGTATTTTAAAAATTGACATTTATAATTAAACAACTCTTAAATTCATTTGAGACTAATGTATGATTTGGTTACTGTTCCCTGATTTCAGAGTAGTTCCTGGTCATTGTTCATTGTATTAATAATCTCTTTGATATTCAAGTGGTTATTGGTAACAATAACAATCTAAAATATTTTATCACTGAACCTGTTGCAACAACCGTAACATGGTTAATTTAGAAATGAAAAAGATTACATATATTAAATATATACACTAAAATTACTCAGGCAGAAATATTAGTTCCTTGATCTACTTAGTTATGTTTTTATGTGATGTTAATAGCATACCATTACATACTTTATATTAGTGCTGTCAAAGTTAACGTGTTAATTTTGCAGACTAATTTAAAACATTTAACACATTAAAAAAAAATTAACGTAATTAATGTTGTTTTGTTTACTTCCAGTGGCGCCTGACCCATAACCTTTGGTCACATGTACAGGCACACCAGTTAACCCTAGCCATCCTGGCTAAAGCACAGTCTATGGCGCAAAGATGGATAACGACGGACTTTTAGGCGGAAAGTTTCATTTTAAAAAGCCATTAAAATAGCCTTTGAATCTTATTTTTAAATATACTTTCTTTGTGTTGATTCTACATTAATGTCATGATTTTTCATAAATAAATATCTGCTATAGTCTTTAGTGGAAAAAATTTGATTAATCGCGATTAGTTACAGAAAATTGTGCGATTAATTAGTTAATTTTTTTTAATAGAGGGCCAGCCCTACTTTACATACTTCATGCATGTGCGAAGTCTAAATATATTATCATAACTGCTTGACTAAAACTATTGAAACAATTATTTTGTGAATTGTGGAAGGAGTTGAATATTTTACTGCAATCTGAAAATTTCTCTAGTCTTTTTTCTACTGATAAAGGCAATTAAGCACGGTTGGGTTTGTATGTCTTTAATGTTTGTCTCTGCCCTGTGCCCTGTGATTGACAGATGATTTAACCAAGGGTGTTCCGCCTTTCACACACAATCAGCTTGCTCTGCCCCTTGACTACCTGCTGAAATAAGTGGGTGTAGCTCACAGATGGATGCAGTTTTCCTTGCTACAGTCTAAAGAAAGTTAAACAAAAGTTGGTTTCCATTTCATGTTTAAAAGCAGCCTTGAACTGAGATGCTCCATGGACTTAAACAGTGATTATGTTGTCTAAATTGATACAGAAAACTACTGTGCAGAGTTAAAAATTTCAGAGTGTTGGTTTAGACTTACTGGGCTCTATTTTCGTAGACCAGGCGCAGGCGCAGCACACCTGCGCCTCATCTGCGCCGCGCCAACAGGGTGTGGCCAGTGCATTTTGCAATTTTCGTGCAGGGCGCAGTCCAGCGCAGCCACGCCTCCGTCCCTCCCACCGGCACAAGTGGCAAAGAGGGAGGAGAGAAGGCGTGAGAGGGCTTAACACAGCCGAGTGTAGTCTTCACCAATCAAATGAACGCCTCCCATTGCCTTTAAATGCGCCGCAGGGAGGCGCAGTGCTAATTTCACCTCGCCACCACCATGGAGGAAGAAAGCAGCAGCTCCAGGCAGCCAAACTTCTCCCAGGAGAAAACTGATGTGCTGGTCTGGGAGGTCCAAGCTCGCAGTACCAGAATATATGGTAATGCGAACAGATCTTCATGGGCCGATGTTGCAAAAACAGCCTGGGAGGAAGTTACTAATATTATCAATCAAGTTTGCCCAGATATTCTGAGAACC
>JAPZDV010000171.1:0-12633 GCA_029814665.1 Acanthurus lineatus
CATAGAAGATATCTTTTGTTCAAAGTGCAATTTTCGCCATAATTTGCATATTTACATGAAAAATTGCCGAGTTCCTGTTGATTTTAGCCTAGGGGTGTCAGCGCGTGATTTGTAGGTCTTGATGAGTACTACAATCAGGTTTTCGTCCCGTCTCTCTACGACATTCCTGTGGGCAGCAGGGGGTGTTTTCAGTGCCTAGGTGGCGCTACAGAGCCCATTTTTGCACCTTGGGGGTCAGTTTTTCCATTTTATCAAATTTTTCACCAGACCTGGTGTGCGTGCCAAATTTGGTGAGTTTTTGAGCATGTTTAGGGGGTAAAATTAAGGTTTAAAATTGCGTAATAATAATAAGAAACAGTACAGATACAATAGGGCCTTCGCACCGCTAGGTGCTCGGGCTCTAATGAAAAAACAGTACAAATACAATAGGGCCCTTCCCTGCCTAGCAGGGCTCGGGCCCTAAAAAAACAGTACAATTACAATAGGGCTTTTGCACTGCTTACGGTGCTCGCGTCCTAATAGGAAGAAGAAGAAAGAAACGAAGCAAAAATAATAGGGCACTCAGATGAACCAGCCTTAATCACAATAAAAATCCACAAATAACCACAGCCAACCATTCTTAAAAATCTACAATAATATTTACTAAATCTAAATAGACCTAAGTAAATCTTAAATCTAAATAGTGATTATAAATCAATAATACTTCAATTAAAATAAATATATATTGAGGAACTACAACTACAATGCAAGCAGATCTATCAAGCACTGCACTAAAAAAATAATGGGGAAATGACAAACAAGCGTACAACACGTGTGTGTGTGAGTGTAAGGTCAACAGGCTAAGGGTGAAGAGAGAGAGCAAGATAGCAGATGTGACCACGTGGGTGGTTGGATCACATGAGGGTTCAAGGTGGTAGTTGTGCACTTCCCATGGGCAGAGGAGGCAAAATCTTGGCCACACACCAGGCAATCTTCAGCAGACAGATTAATTTCATTTTTCTTTTCCTTTAACTCGAAGATCTTCCTTTTAGTCTTGAGGCCAGTTTCTGTATTTTTTCATCTCCTCCTCCTTTACTATCACTTCTTAACTGGAGTGTCTGTGTCTCTTCCTCTTCTATTCCTTATCAACACTCCTCCTTTGTCCAGCATTTGGGAAGGATCTGAACCCAACGATGTTGAATGTAGGAGTGTGCACAGAGGTGCCTGGAGTGGACACAGAGCACAAAAAAATATGTACGTTAGGTCTGTCTCCAGTCAGTTCCTCAAGTCCAGAACTTTTACCTTTACAAGAGGCACCCGGAGTGACCACAGAGGAACCTGGAGTGGGCACAGCCCTTCTCTCTCTTTCTCTCTCTGTCTCTGTCTCTCCCTCTTTTTCTCTGTTAATCTCTCTTCCTCTTAGCCCAACCAGTCCCATCAGGATGTTTTTCCTTGCCACTATCACCAAGTGCTTGCTCATATTGAAATTTCTTTCAATTGTTTGGTCTTAAGTTGAATGTAGGAGTGTGGCATAAACCTACTCTATATGTAAAGTGTCTTGAGGCAACTTTGGTTGTGATTTGGCCCTATAAAAATAAAATTTGATTTGATTTGACTGCAGGAATGGTTGGTTCTGGCCTGTCTGCACTAAAGTCTGGGGAAAAGTCATCCTCACTGAAAATGTCAGAATTGTATGGCCTGATGCCAGTACATCTAACCCTGAAATGATATTTTTAGGGGTTGCTACCTGTGGCAAGGCTCTAGTAACAATGCCAAGTAGGTCATTGATGGTGGCATTGATATCCAGTGATCAAAATGTGTTTAATCTGAACTTGAATTACTGGAAAACAGCTCTGTCCAATGGCTGAAGCCTATGGGTGCAGTGAGGTGGGAAGATCAGAAGCACAACAGCATGCTCTTTGCAAAAGTTAAATTCAGGCATTAAGTTCAGGGAAGCATGGTTATCCAAAAATAGGAGGACCTTTGAGTCCTGTGATGGCTTTGTGAAGTGGGCAAAATGGCAAAGGAACACTAAAGACTCCTTCTCTTGTAATCATCCTGAACCTCTGGCAACAGGCATGATGAAGAAGCCATGGAAGATGACGAGGGAAAGATGAAGGGAGGACTAGAACTGCCCTTTGCATTTGCAGCAACAGCAACAGTCACTGAGCTACCTCTCTCATCAGATGTCATTACCCCAATCCGATGCACCTCCATCATAACCATAAACCATCTTTTTTGGAGCTTGCATGGTTGTAACGCCAGTTTCATCCATTCCAAACTTCTTGAGCTTCATTGCAATGCTTTTCATAAAGTTGCTTAAGGCCCTGACCAGACTTGTTGCCTGTGGACAGGACTCTTTGAGTTGACAAGGTTGGATTACACTTAAGAAAAGAGGTCATCAAGTCCTTCCCACCACTGCCATGATTCTGGGTGCAATTTAATTGACATGCCCATTGGTGGGCCAATGCCATGACCTGAAAAAGACAAACACATTGAGTACATAAATTGTTTTTTTAGTGTATGATTCACGCAGTATCTATCTATCTGTCTGTCTGTCTAACTGTCTTTCAAAACCACCTGACCTGTTGTTTAAAAGGGCTATTCTAAATCTTTACAATAGAAAAAAATCTATCTTTTATAAAAAAAACTTTTTTTATCTTAATAAGGCTAACATTGGACCAGGCTATTCCTTTGGGGCTCAGACCATAGTACATGGCAAATGCTTTTTTCCCCAAGCATACCTGTAGTTTTTTTTTTTTTTTTTTTTTAGTAATCCATGTCATTAACATATGACCCACTAGATAAGTGGGGCATTAATATTTTAAAACATCAAGAGGGCGGATATATGTTGAGGTATAGCTCAAATAAACATTTTGACGTTTTAATGTTTTCTCTTGCAAAAAATAACAGGGGGTTGGAGAGATCCAAAAACATGTAATTCTAATGTTTGTACTGATAATAGTGTTGTGGAAATTTCTCAGTCTCCCTATAGAGAGTCAAAAAACAAGACTGGAAAGGTAGCATGCACCAAGTGTTTATTCTCTAAAGAGAGGAAGCAATACACACAACATACACGGCAGTAAGCAGTTCAGAGTTGTGCTCCCTGACCAAATGCTTCACCCCATTCTTATACTTTCTGATATGCCTCTGGCCCTCTGTTTGAAACTTCACAGAACATCCTCAACAGATGAAAAAAATCAATTGGGGTACAATAAAAGAGATGGTGACCCATCTCAGGAATTTACAACTAGATATAATTTCCTGTGGTGATCAAGATCTAATCATGCCATCTCCTCTGTTATTTACAGTGAGGTTATAACAACAGGGTTCACCAGGTCTTTTGCTCAATTGTTTGACTGAAACTATCACAGATTATCGTTCTCACTTAAACTACTGATGCAACTTGAAGATATGATTTTCTTGTCGTAATAAGAGCAACTTGGAGGTGCCATGAAATGTTAATCTTTTAATTTATATTTTTTTCCTGCAGGATTCATTGAATTCATTGTGGAGCCAACATTCACCGTGCTGACGGAAATGATTGAAACAATTGTGACACCACTCAATGAGGAGGCATCTTGCTCTGAACTGGCTGGCTTTAGACGATCTAGGTAACACACCCTGTGTGACTTGCCTGACACTCATGCTGCTAGATAATACTGATAAAATCTTTAAAAAGAAAGCATACATTCCATCTATATACATATGTCATTTTAGGTGTTTAATGGTGACATTGCAAGTGGCTCAAGCACAAAGACATTGCTCATGATTCCACCTGATACATCTGTTATCTTAGGTGTTCTATAATGATATTTCCAATAATAAAACACAATAGCATTAATATTTTTGCTCAGCTCACAGCCATTGAAAGCCCTTTGCAGGACTGTTTGAGTGTTTATAGATTGTTTTGACAACTCTCTTGTTGCAGTTGTTGATGGGGTATTTACATCTTACCATTTCTAATACTAAATTAAAATACTCCTTTAAGGTCATACTGGAAGTCATAGGTTACAGTATTAACCTTCGAACAGCAACATATCAAAAATACTGTCTTTCCCAGGAACCAGATTGTATTTCTGTGATGACATTTGTGAATAACAGATGAAGATGTTGTAAAATGTTTGGTCTGAATGAAACAATTTTCAGTTTAAAATATAAGAAGAGATGGCTGGATTATTTGAGGCAATAAAAAAATACTGCCACTATTGTTGATTGAATAATATGGTTCTTAATAAGAGCACTTTAAATAATCTAACCCAACTGGACATTTAAAAATTCTAATAAAATTAAAGCTGCAAGCAGCATTGGTCAGGAACTCCCACTCTGGCTCGTTGAGTAGGTCAGTCACTGCATTCAGTGAACTGAACGGGGCCCTCGCACCCCAGCGCACGTCAGAACCGGCGCCGACTCGGCCCGTACCAGGCGGACCGCCTGCGCCTAAACAGTGCTTGAAGCTTAGAGAGTGTTGCTCTGCTACAACCTTGTGGTCAGAGAGCTACAGCTCTGATCAAAAGCCCTATACCAAAAAACTTATTCCAAATTTGAACAGAAGGTGGAAGCAGAGCATCACGCTTAAGCTTTAGGTAATGTGTGTGTAGTGGAGACTGATCCCCTGCTCACAGTGTCACATGACCAGGACAGTGCTGCAGCAGCACAGGGGGGGGGACAGAGCACAAAAAGGAGGAATACATTCAGAAAACCTCCTGAAAAGTGCCTCAAACTTGATCAAATGTTACAAAAAATTTCATATTCTAGAAGGTTTTTTTGTCCTCTTTCAATTGAAATAAGCTTGAAAGCAGTCAGACTTATACTTTAGACTATAGGGGCCTTAGTATGACAGGAGTGCCTTTTTTCTCCATTGACTTGAATGGGAGGACACAGAGGATTAGCAGGTGGCACTCCAACTTTGAGGGCTTAGAAAATCCGAACGGTGCATGACAGCCAAAAAGTTAAAAAGTCATTTGGGTCAGCACGGTTTCCTCTGTCATCTGTTTTTGAAGCCTTTACCATTTACTATTATTTAGAAGATACATGTTGTTTAAAGTGCAATTTTGGCCATAATTTCCATTTTAGCCTAAGGGTGTCAGTGGGTGATTTTTAGGTCTTGATGAGCACTACAATTAGGTTTTTGTCCCGTCTCTCTATGACATTCCTGTGGGCCACAGTGGGCGATTTTGTGTGCCTAGGTGGCGCTATAGAGCAAATTTTTGCACCTTGGGGGTCAGTTTTTCTATTTAATCAAATTTTTCGCCGTCCCAGATGTGTGTGCCAAATTTGGTGAGTTTAGGGGGTCAAATTGAGCATTGAAGTGGCGTAATAATAATAAGAAGAAAAAGAAAAAGAAAAAGAAAAAAGAAACACTAGAAATACAATAGGGCCTCGCACCGCCTTCGGTGCTCGGGCCCTAATTAATAATTTGAAAAAAAACCTCACTTACCCCACAACTCTGGCCAAATCTTACACACACTTTCATTTGGATAGAAAATTCATTATCTTCCCATCAATGTAGGTTTGAAAGCAGTGAGACTTATACTTTAGACTGTAGGGGCCTCAGTTCAATTCATTTTTCCCCATTCATTTAGCCAGACAGACAATGTTGACAATTATGACTTTAAGCCAATACAAGATGCCCTTGGTGAAAATAGCAAATGTACAAGGCCGAATCTGGGACATAAAATTTTATTAAATTGGGGACATCCTGTTGGATTTCAGTCAGGGGTGTAAGCATGTGATTTGTAGGTTTTGCCTGGGCTTTGGTTTGATCTCTTATGACATGCATACAGGCCATAGTGGCTTTCTTGGTGTGCCAAGGCGGTGCACATTTTGGCACTGTGGGCATTAGTTTTTACATTTTATCAGTTTTTTCGCCAAATGATCATGCCAGATTTGATGAGTTTTTGAGCATGTTTAAGGTGAAGTTTAGGTTTGAAGTGGCATAGTAATGATAATAAAGACAGAAACAATTATAATAATAGGATTCAATTATAATAGGGAGTCTCCTCTGGTGTGGCTAGAGAGGTCCTTGCCTTATGGGCTTGGTCCCCTCTTAAAAGCTGCAAGCTGCATTGATTGGCCCCTTGCACCTCTGCTCCCATCCCACTAAATAACATATACTTGCTATGCAACATGTTCCAGTACATGGAGTTTTGTGTATGCTATGACAGTTTAATGTGTATCATATAAAAACTGTCATGAAAAGCTCAATTCTTAACTTCCAGAGTACAAATTATCACTTAGACCCCAAAGTTATCATACATGAACTGCTTATTATTGTCTGTAGCACAGCAATCACACAACAATGTACTCCTGATACAAACATCACCTTTAGGCTCAAATTACATCAACTAGTACAGTCAAATACACCACATTTCCTCCTCTTGTACAATAGGTGTCCCATTTTACACTAGCTCAAGAATGATAGTTTCCTAAAATAACACCAACACTTACATGGTCTGAAGAACCATCGAAACGACTTGGCCATGGTGCTTAATTTAAACAAAAGGCATGTAAAATATAAATCATTGTCCAATGATATGTTACCTGCTCCTTAAGTATATAAATCGTTCTTTAGCCATTTTTTAGATAAAACATATAATTAAACATGAAACACCCTTTTTTGTTTTGTTTTTTTTTCTTTTTAAAACAAACAAACATGGGGTGAGGGTTCACTATCTCAGACTTTGGTTTGGGTCAGTCTAATTTAAACACTGAAGCATTTAGGGGGCTGCCGCTGTTTTGAAGGGAATCAGCTGGAACTTCAGTGTCTCTGTGTTTCTGTTGTGAGCCCTAAACAGAGGCTGATGTAGAAGGATTACCCAGAGCTTTTTGGTCGCTGTGCCTTCTTCAGACAGTGTCTGCAGCACTTTGAGCTGTATATGATACTGGTCCGGTCTCTTCAGTAACAGTGTCATAAATCTACTTTGATTGGCAGTAGTCTTTTGCCAACACAGATTCACCTCGAGCAAAGACTCTGATTTAAGTCTGTGAAATTGTGTCTTTCACCAATATTGGGCTCATTAGTTTAAAGTTGGACTGTAGCTCTTTTTGTAGCAACAAGGTTAAGGTCAAGGTTGAGGTCAAATTTATCTAATGTAATTTAGGTCCCAACCAGTGGGGTCTGGGGATTTTGTTATATGAGAGGGTGCACTGTCTAGGTGACCAAAAATGTAGTGCTACAAGACAGCTGTAAATGGCTGCAGGAGACCCTGTTGTCTGTGCAGAACCATTTGACAGAACTGCTGTTAGTATGTATCACCAGTAAGGTGGATCAAAGCACTACTGCTGACAAAAATTGTACAATTATTCATCATCATTATTGACATTATCGTTACCAGGCAGTAAATTGACGTCAAATAAAAATAGTCTACTTAATATGGTGTGTGTGAGATATCTTGCCACAAAAAAAGTTTTACTGCATTAAAATCTTTAAAAACATATCTCATTTTCCATCATTAAAAACTCTAGAATTAATAATATGCAAACGTATTTGATGGGTCTACAGTATAGGTCCATCAAATTAAGCTACTACAGATACTTAGTATTGTTTTTCAAGTAAACACAGTTCTAACATGTTTGTATGTGCTTCACTCACCTGCAATTGACCAACAACTCTTGTTTTCTGCTGTTAAAGTAATTGTTTTTCTAGTGTAGTTTTTAAACTTTGTGGAGAGCCACATAAGGGCTGTTTTTTGCTTCAATAAACCTTAGGGATCTGTTTTTGTTAGACTTTTTTTCTGATCTCCTCCTGTTATAGGTACAACAAAAGTGACAGGGTGTTAATTGTATTTTTAAGAATACTGATTAACATACAAAAATCCTTCCAATTACAAAGACTAAGTCAAGTTTTTGTAAAGCTCCAGTTTGTAAGTATTTCAGTGTTTACTGCTTTCTGAGTAAGAGTTGAGTTGTTGCTACTGTTACAGTATAAACATCCTTTTGGGAGATTTCCAAGTGTTTTGTTTGAGTTTTAGATGTAGGGTTAATAGTTTGATGCAGGAAGCATCTCAGTAATGCAGACTGTTCAAAAAGTTTTAAATAAGTAAGGTAGTAGCAAAAAGTTTGCAACTAATTGTCTAACCTGCCACCATTGCCATAAGGCCCCTTGGCCTCTGCATTATGTAAATATATTATATAGTAACTTGGTTGATATAGATAATTCATGGAACAGGCTAGACTTCTGACACGGCATTGTTTCACTTCAGAGCAATGTTTTCTAAGCAAGAAAGGGATTCCTTTTGGTGTGACTTAAGGTTTTTTCATGTTTTTGATTTTTTACACTGAAAAATAATCTATGTAACATACAGAGCACAGGGAGAAACCCAAAAAAGCGAAAAAAAGCTAGGTCTATTTTCACTAAAGGGTATAAGGTTAATACCTGAGTTACCATTCCCAAGCAATTAAACATCATCGCAGTGGCCACCACCACGGATGCCAACGTCGTAGCTAAAACAATGAGTAACATTTTTGTTGCCCCCATAGCTTTTCCCTTTCAGCAACCGGTGTGCATGTGCATTTATGATGTGCAGTGTCAGCAGTAATAGTTGCAGTGATGGAAAGCATTCCAGTGTGAAGAGTACATACTCAGAGGGCGGCTGCTCTTTTACAATGGTGGACTTCGAGAGCTTCAAGGTTATATGGAACCAGGAGATTCATCACAACAAGGAGACATGGAAGGCCCAGGCAGTCAAAGGTAGCCACACTGACCTCTAAGTACTTCTCACTCAAATAATTCAGTCTTTACATTGGTCATTCAAATTTTTTCCTGTGATGCACATTTTTAAATAGAGATACAGAAAAGTTACAGCAGCTTGCCTGCATGTTAGCTCTCAGTAAACAACCTGCAACCCGATACACCACACTGAAGACATCATCAAAGATCAAGTTAAATAAAAACAACAAACACTGGAATTGGTTGATCAGTTGAACATAGCTCCTTTACCTTAGGACACAGCTGCTTATCAGGGGGCTAGTGAGTATCCATATTTGCACATGATCCCCTTCAGATAGCAAAATCACATATGCTTTGAAAAGATTAGGACAAATGTTGTAATCAAATGCAACACAAATAGACAACATTGCAGGGTGGCTAGCTTTAGAATTAAAACAAGCAAGCAAGGCTAGCTAGCAACATAACAGGATCTCCATGACGTAATCTTAGCAAAACTGGGGTCCTTGTATAATCTCTTTCATTTTAGTAGTCCTTAATATAAAAAAGACTGAGGACTACTTAACTGAAGAATAGCTTAAGATAAGAAATACAGAGCAGATATGGATATTACTAGAACAACATATTGGGCTCTAATTTCGTGGCACAGCGCAGGGTGGCAGAGTGTGGCGCACCCCGCGCAGTGGTAATTTCGTCTGGCGTGCCACTGTGCGCCACCAATTTGGTAATTTGATAGATTGGACTGCGTCGAGATGGGCGTGGAGGGGGGGAGGAGTCGACAGATTCAGCTTGGCGCAGGGACAATTTCGTGACAAAACAGTGCGCTGAAGGTGCGCTGAAAGCTCACCAGCTCCGACCTGGTCTATTCTTGGCACAGGCAAAGCGCGCCCTGCGTAGTGGTAATTTGGTTGACAGGCGCCCAGTGCGCATACGTCACCAAAACCTGACAGGCAGGTTTCCAGAGTGTCAGGCACATTTCAATGCAATAAACAATCACAGCAACCACTATTTAATGTAACCATCCGAACCAGCATATACATTTGTAGCTATATTAATTGTCCCGTCATATCTGATGCAAAATCAAAGATGTTTGTCACGCATAATGGAAACTAAACCTGACGGCAGCTGAAAGTGTGATGCCAACTAACGAGTTCACATCTCTCAGCCAGCCACAAACAGCCACGGCATCTGATATGGAGTATTTATTTGGCTTCTCTCATCTCATGAAATTCAAAAGAAAAGAAAAAAAAGAGACATTTGCTGAATAAATGTAAGTCAGTCGGTGTCTTAAGGATTTACCTGTGATTGCCCATATTTCTCTGTTTTAATTTTTATTGTTAAAGTGTTCAAAAAAGATGGAGTACATTATTTCAAGGAGGATGAAGAGGAGATACCAGGAGAGAAAAGGTTCTCTTATTTGGCGATGACAGCAGGAATACAAGTGGATCACAAGCATGATGCCTGGATTAGCCTGCTGTGTTTAATGTAATTGTCACTTAATTTTGTCTTCCTATTCATGACACGGGAACAGATTACATTTGTCTCGTGAGGTGGTCCACACGGTGTCGCGCATCGTGGCCTCTGATGCACAGCCCAGGAGCCCCTTCGCTCTCCCAGTTGCTGTAAAGGCGACAGCAGCTCCGACCTTCTTTGCCACCGGGTCTTTCAAGCACGCTGTGGCCACCGTGTGCCTTCTTTGCTCTGACAACTTTTTTTTGGCCCTTCTCCTTGCATCATTAAACCGTTTTTTGCATTGGGTAGCGGTTCCCAGAGTATCTGGGCAAACTTGATTGACAGTATTAGTAACTTCCTCCCAGGCTGTTTTTGCATCATCAGCCCATGGAGGTCTGTTCGCAATACCATGTGTTCTTGTACTGCAAGCTTGGACCTCCAGGACCAGCACATCTGTTTTCTCCTGGGAGAAGTTTGGCCACCTGGAGCCGCTGCTGCTGTCTTCCTCCATGGTGGGGGCGAGATGAAATTAACACTGCGCCTCGCATTTAAATGCAAGGAGACGCGTTCATTTGATTGGTGAAGATTACACTCAGCTGTGTTAAACCCTCTCACGCCTTCTCTCCCTCCTCTTTGCCACATGCGCTGGTGGGAGGGACGGAGGCGTGGGTCCGCCACGCTGTGCCGGACTGCGCCGTTCACGAAAATTGCAAAATGCACTGGCCACACCTTGTTGGCGCTGCGCAGGCGAGGTGCAGGGCAGGTGCGCCTTGCCTGCGTCTGGTCTACGAAAATAGAGCCCATTAACTTAGCTGCCAAGTTAATAAAGGGTCTGGAAAAAAAAATCACAAGGTTTCCCTACGTTACATTAGCAAAAAGCTAATTAAACAACAATAAGTTTAGTTCTTTTCAGAACTAGCTCATTTTTTGCTTTGCCAACTTTTATTAGTGATAGAAAAAGAAAACACTAAACAGTATAAAAAAATACCTGTTACTTTAGAGGGAGGGATGCAGATAATGATAAGTACTGATGAACTGTTCTTCATCATTGGTTAGGCATTTTGAATGATAAGGCTGCTGATATTTGGCAGTGGTGGTAACGTTTATTGGTTATGTATAAATTAATGTGCACTTCTCCTTTTGTTTTATTAAAAAGACAAACAACTAAAACTTAAATAAAACTTAAATAACCTCAAAATTGGTTTATGTACTAAAGTGATATTGTACGTAAAACAAGGAAAAGAAAAATGCACTATTTACATAATGATATTGTGACTATCTGCATGTCTTTGGTAAAGATACTTTCACTGATATGATAATCATTGTAAAATGCTATATGTGCTCCATCTCTCGCTCTGACTATTGTTCGTCCTACAGTGCTGACCACAAAGGCAATTACATAAGTCAATGAGTTATTGTGTTGCAAAAAACATGCTCTAAAGAAGCTTAAAATTCAAATACTGGAAATTTAATGTCTAAACACTTACAACATTGAGCTATGCTAACTTTAGTTTGTTATTATACCTAGACATACTAAGCTAGTGCCTTTCTACTATTTTACATTTTAAATGCATTTACGTTAATCCTTTTTGAATGGATCTTATCATTACTATCTTGAGAGGTGTGTGTGTGTGTGTTGTGCATGCATACATGCATATTTGTGTGTGTGTGTGTGTGTGTGTGTGTGAGTAGAAACTTTACCAGCTTTGCTAAAACACTGTTTTGCTTATGTTTTAATTAACTCTAACTTCAGCCGAGCTCTGTTGGCCTCCCTTAAGCAATATGGTCCTTATTTTAGCAGGTTGATGTTTACTTTTTATGGGTTCATATTTACAGTTTGTGGTAGTGTACTGTTTATATGTCTCCTGTCTCCATTTGTGTCTTGCAGTGTGGTGTTTTGTCCGTCTTTTGAACTTCTAAAAATTTCTTGCTTCTCCTCTCTCTGAAAACATAAATTAGATAAATGTATGAAAAATTCATGTCTATTAGAAATATTTTTATACTATACATATATAATAATATATATTTTTAATATTCATATGTAGAGAGGAGAGGATAACTTATGAATTCTCTTAAAGAAATGTCTTTTGGTACAGCATTTTAATAATTTTTTTTTTGCCAGACTCGTTAGCTTGTCCTTCCAATAAGAACTCCAGTCATGGTTAGGGACTAATAATGGGGGAGATTATGATGAATGCTGACCTGAAATCAACAGTGTTCTGATTTAGCCACTGTATACTACATAACACTACTCGAATATACAGCCATTTTAAAAAGTAAAATTTCAAAACCCTATGTTGTGCAAATAATCTGAATTTTTTTTTTCCTCAATTGGTCAGGGAATGCTCAAACTCAATATTTGTATACTGATATGTTTGTATCTCTTAATGCAAAGGTTTTACAGTGTTTTGTGCGTGTATGTGTGTGTGTGTGTGTGTGTGTGTGCGTGCATGTGCTTGTCCGTGTGTGTGTCGGGGGGGGGGGGGGGGGGGGGTATTTGAATGCAATTTTGTATTTGTGTGGTGGCAGATATT
>JAPZDV010000172.1:0-14583 GCA_029814665.1 Acanthurus lineatus
CTATATGTAAAGTGTCTTGAGACAACTTTGTTGTGATTTGACGCTATATAAATAAAATTGAATTGAATTGAATTGAACCCTAGGGACCAGGGATCCAACCCAGGACCCATACAGGTTTTGATCCATGTTTTATATGGTCAGTCATGTCCAGGTTAGGTCTCATTCATTTCCTTGATCTGTTAAAGATTATGTGTAGAAGTTGATCTGATAAGACCCGGCCATGATCAGACAGCAATTATCATAATGGCAGTGCTATGTGTGTGTTTATTAAAACTTGTATCACTGTAACATCAGAATGAGTTAAGTGATGTCGGAGGTTGAGGTTTCTACATTTGTACTGCTTAAATTGGCCAAGATTCAATACACTCACACACACTTACAAACACATACACATATTATCAAACAACACATTGGAATCAGAATCATTTCCGGTCCTTGTTGAATTGAAATTGTTTCTTAGGATGGATTTTCCTACTCAAAGCCATTCTAATCAAGAGAGTGAAGGTTTTTATCTTACCTGTTGCTCTCTGTTGATGGCCAAACAGGCACTGGAAACAGAGAACTGCACTATAAACACCATGAACAGGATAATCATGTACTGAGCTTCACTGTCAAGAAAAAAACAGATCTAAGTTACATAGTGGGGTCAAAAATCAGATTCAAGTCACTTGGACCCACTGTGTGAACATAGCATATGCATTCCTTGGGCAAGATACTGGACCCAAAGTGCCCCAATGGCTATTACATTGGTGTGTGAATGTGTGTTTGAGTTCCTGTTGTGTTTTTAGTGTTTTTAGTGTTCAAAAGATTAGAGAAGTACTATATAAATACAGGTTATTTACCAATTGAACATACTGCATGCAGAAAGTGCTACTATATCTTTAATTTCCTCACAGACCTAATTACATTTTATAAACTGGGATTAATGTAAATTTATGATTTTGCAGTAATGACAAAGGTGAACAAACAAAAGCATTTAAATAAATCCCTCTCTTTGGCATGTTAAATTTTGGGGCCCCATTCTTCAAACGCCAGCTCCTGTAGTTTCAGGAAGTAGCGCTAAAATAACATTGCAAACAGTTTACAAAGCAGAAATGGACACAGAAAAGGGACTTTTAAACGCAAAGTTTAGCTTTAAAGTTTTGCCCCATGGTTCTCTGGTCAAAACAAAAGTAATTTGTATTTATGGTAAATGTGAACTAATGTACCACCAGAGCATGTCCAGTCTTAAATACCACATGATGGCCAAAGAATTATTATTGTCCTCTCCAATTTTTCCTAGAGTATAAGAAACACAATAAATATCTTGTTAAGTTACATATAGGACAGGGTAAAAAATTTGCAATTAATTTGCAATTAATCACGCGTTAACTCAGGACACTAATGCGATTAATCGCGATGAAAAATTTTAATCGACTGACAGCCCTAATTTTTATCAATATTTTATAAATATTTGAAAGCTCTTTCTGTGTCTGTCAAACACAGTTGTTTGTTGGAAGGACAGGGCCCGTGTGCCTGACCACAATCATTGTTTTAACATCAGCTTTTTCTTTGTCTTTTACAGCTTATAAAGAAGACCTGCTAGGACTTTTTGTTTGTGACCAAAATTGAAACTTGCTTGTAAAATATTTAGAAAAAATGGAATCAGTTTAATTGCAAAACATGTCCTGTATGGAAGTTATATGTATACTACAAGTTGTAAAAAGAGGAAAACAAGAGTGATAACAGCCACAGTAGAAGCAGTTTAAAGGATACGAAGAAGAGCAGGACCTGGTGATGCTTCATGGCCCCGATGAGGCCGGCCAGTGCCACAAAAAAGAGAAAGACGCCCACACCGATGACGCCTCCCACCACTTGAAAACTGGAGACCAAACCAAACCACTTCCCCCATGCTGCGATGCCAATCATCAGCAGGCTCACCATCTGCAAGACAGACAGACAGACTGAGTCTCAGTGCTGTATTATTGTGCAGAAGAGGTACATATGAGTTCTGAAATATGTAATACTTGAAATAATTTTGAAATTTTAATATCAAATTTAAAGTATTAGCTACAGGCAGCTTCAACTAAAAAGAAAAAAAAATCTTAGCCTGTAAAGCCAAAACACCATCAGGTAGACAAACAGTTGAATTAACATAATTTCCTATACCAAAAACTTCTCAGTTTTCAAGAGGAGCTTTATTGCCCTGTGTTTATTGTTGTGTGTATTGTTGTCTCAGATCACTGTGTGTACAGACATTCTCTGAATGAACCATGGGCATGCAGCAAAGATGTGCTCACCTGAAGTGATGACACACAGGTGACTGTGTGCAAAACAACTCGTTCAAACATTATGAAAGAAAAATCTGTTATTTAAAACCATTAAACCATTGAAACTATGTTCCTCAAATCCCTTCAACCAACACAGAGCATGACAACCTTAAAAAAACATTCATTTTCATAAATTAAAACAGTACTCAAATATTTTACTCATATATTACCATTACCAATAAAATATACTTGATACTCAGATGTTTTTGCACTGGATCTTTTTTTTTGATGCATTATAGACAACAGTGCAAGATAATCTATTATGTGTATGTGAAATCAAGATTTATAATGTAAATAGCAACTATGCATGTTACATAGAGGAGTAAAAAGTATCATATTTCCTGCTAAAATTTAGTGAAGTAAGTAGCCAATGGTTTGCATAGCAAAAACAAAAGATGTAAATACTAAGTTAAGTACCTCAAAGTGTACTTATTCTCTTTTTTTAAGTGGTTCAAAACACCCCCCTCTCTTATTACTATTGCTTTTACTGTCTCTCTCTACCTCTCTCTCTACCTCTCTCTCTGCCTCTCTCTGTGTCTGTCAAACTGACTGCTCCTGTCAGATGACCACCCACCTCTGAGCTTGGATCTGTACCTAAGTTTCTGCCTAGTTTTTGTCTTTATAAATTATGCAGTTTGCTTTAGACCTCCTCCAAATGTTAAGTTCATCGAGACATTTAACATTGTTATTTGGTAAATGGAATTTACTTAACTTGACTCTATTATTATTTACTACCATAAATATAAACAATAGCATGTATATGTCTATGCCTAAGAAAGGGTTAGACATCTCTTTATAGAGGACCAAGTAAAAAAGCTTACAAAGCTATAACAGTTATGGAAAAATCCTGTCAAAATCAAGTTTTTACCTTGTAAATATGTCCAGGAGGTGTTGTTAATATGCTAAAAAGACATATCATGGGCAACATCACATATCATCAATATCACCACACATATATGCCATGGAAGACGTTTATCCATAAAGTTTGTCCAATATGGCTGTGGTTTTTGTTTTTGATGAGCAAAGTTGTAAGTGAGCAAGGGAGAGGTTTTGAAGGCTTTGAGACATATCAAAAAATGTAAGGCATGAAGGTATTTTTCTCAGCGAAAAAAAAGCATACACACTGGTCCTTTGATTTGTCAAACAGACTGGTGAAGCCTAGTCTTAACTACTTTACAATGGATTTTAGCCCAGAAATTTGGATTTTATCCTTCAACTCTTGAAAAATCACCAAAAAAAAAAAAAGTCACCAAAAAAAATCATTACAGCCAACCACAGTTGTCGCTGACTCAGTATTTCTCTCACAATTGTTCAAAATCGGTGGATTTCTTCTGTAAAATAACGCATGATCCATACTGAAGTCGCCAATGAAATAAAATCTTGTTGGAGCCTTTAAGGGTCACATACACACCTATAGGTCAAGTTAACACACAAAGATGATAAGAGCTATCAGAGGTTGCAGGCAAACGTCCTCTGTGCCAAAAATGCAATGGAATGATATATCATTTAAATCTATAAAAGCTTGTCTCTGTAAAACGTATCCTCTTACAAAAAAAGAAAGAAAGAAAGAAAGAAGAGACAGAAAAGGGATATTTTTCTAATGTGTTATTTCACGTTTGTTATACCGGATGGGTACGGTGAGCATCTGATCCTTTTACAACAATGAATAATTAATTATAGCGGCGTCTGACCTCATCAGTGTGTTGTTTACAGCCTGGCGTTTCTTTCACGGAATATACCTGCTAAGAGGATGAATAGACGTTGAATGTATTGATAAAACCGGCGGTGTAATAATCCATATGGTGTTTTCGGCTGTGAATACTCACAACATAGAGGATGTTGAGCACGCACAGGAAATGTTTGGAGCAGGTGAAACCAGCGCAGGCCATCTTGCTCCTATATCCTTAAAATAAATGCTTAATGTTTGTGTCGTTTGCACACAAAAAATCCAGAAAAATGCCCACTGCGGTAGCAATTCCGCTTCCCAGCAGGAATTGATGGTCGCCAAGCAGCAGGTCTAACCTGTCGAGAACGAAGATCGATGCGTCAATCACACAACAATAACAGCAGCGTAGAGGAAGTTCGATATCAAGCCTTCGAAATAAAGGCACGTCGTAACTGTGAAAGGGACATTTTCTATGGTAGCTTGGCCGTGAGTAATAACGCAAACAGGGCTTTGAGTACCGGTAAACAATTGGTCCTGACCTCATTATTTCTTGCGGGAATTTCGAGGATGAACAGCCTGGATTTTTATATGAAGTGGGTACTTTCTATCCTGTCCCACTTTGATTCAGGACTAAGATAGGACTGATTGCATGGCGAAGGGTTTGCAACATTGCCTGGACTCCTAGCACGGGGAAATTCAGAGATACCACCTTGCCTCACCCTCTTTTTTAATTAATTTTTTTTTACAGTAGGCCTTAGTTTCACGGAAAGAGGAAGTTAACGCAAGCAGGTGCTCATTATTGGTAAACTACAGCGAAAACATAATTTCACGGTTTAGTCAGGCTACTTGGATTTACAAATGATTAATGACAGTCAAATAAAAGTAACAATCGATCAAACATTCTGGTCTATGAGGTGATAATTGGATAACCAATATTAAGCCTCAGTTTTTACACAACAAATGCTTATCAGTATCATTCTTCAGATTAATTCATGTACATACTACTGGCATTGAGGGTAAGGTTATTAATAACAGTTTTTTCAGTTTGTTTGGATTTGATTAATTTCGTACGAATTTTCAAGTTTATTATTTTGAAGACGCAACTATAATAAATTCCCGTATTACCGTCGTCCCCTATTTCCAATTTTAACTTGACGCCCATTTGGCAAATTAGGGGAAATGACTCAGTATGTGACGAGCACCGAAACATTTACTTCGTCGATCGGGTACTAAGAAGCCCCTTGCACATGAAATATCGTTTCCCGGTCTGTTGGACTCTCCTGACCACACACAGAAACGCACGTATCCCAGAAATGTGACAAACAAGCGGGTTGTGACCCCCTTAATTATATTATAAGACAAATTTTCTAATTATTCAATTTAGCTCAAAGTACCAGCCACACAGAAAACTTTAGGACTACAAGAATATGGGTTCGTTGCCTTCTTTACCTGGTTGTAGGCCCCTCCTTAACTTAATCCGACAACTGACCACCAAAGAATGACCTTTTTATACAGTTTAAAATACAGTATTAGAAAATACTTTTGCCACAAGGCTGGTGTACTGATCCTCTAACCCGAGTAAAAACTGCATAATATGTGTGTGTGTGTGTGTGTGTGTGTGTGTGTGTGTGTGTGTGTGTAGCATGACGAGAAAGCTAATCATGCTATAAAGTACCCCATAAGTTGTAACATAGTTACATCATTGTGTTAGATACTTTTATCTAATGTTATTTTATAAAATTACAAAAACGCTATTATAAAAACTTCTAGCAGCACATAACCAGCTCAAATTTCTTTAGTGTCATACTAGAGAATGTTGTCAAAAAAGTAGTTATATGATGTATTGCATATAGAGGAAAATGCTCTGTATAACACTTAAGAAGACCAGTGCTTTAATGAACAATGCCACGACCTTTGAAATTCATTTAGGATAAGACAACGTAGAGAAGGGACCCATCAGCACAAATCATTATAATGATAGAATAAACAGTCTACCAAAGACATGCGTAACTCATCTGAACAAAGCTACAAACCTTAGGTCATTTCTTCTTCTGTATAATGCATCAACCAGTCTTCAAGCTCATAAATTTGACACAATGCATTGTATTGTAATGTAGAAATACTAGAAATGCATCATGTTGAATCACTTTCTTAGAGAGTCTCTTTTAAGATCAGTGTCACTCACTGAGGAGCACATTTAATTAAATGCTGGTGCTTAAAGAAGTACAAAGATACAAAGAGACGCTCTGTGAATAAATATGTACTGTGTTTAATTCACAGAGAAAAATAGCATTGGACATACGACATATAAAAACAGTTTATTCATAAAAAGAAAAGTGCGTGGCCAAGTTACACACACTTAACTTTGTAAAACTCACTTGTGCTTGTGCTAAAGTATGTGTGCATCTGTGGCAGAGTTCATGTTGCTACTATATCTCTGGACAATATAGAGATGGACTAGAGATGGTTGGTCCAGAAATTGGTTGGTTATCAATAGAGGAGTGGGTCTTTGTGGTTTGGAGTGCTTTCATCTCAACCAAGATGGACTCTAAACAACATGTTAACTAGCTACTATGCTCTTATCCAGGCCACAGGATGCAGACTACAGGAAGCTCTGCTGCTCCACCTCTAGCCCTCCTCCCCCTCTGACTCTGACTCTGTGGACAGGAAGAAAAAAAAAGATTGGACAATAGCTCTATCTGCTGGTTACACTTAAAAATGACAACTAATGTGATACATACATACATACATACATACATACATACATACATACATACATACAAACATACATACATACATACATACATACATACAAACATACATACATACATACATACATACATACATACATACATACATACAAACATACATTTGATGCAGACATTTCACAGAAAAAGTTTTACGATGGATATGAGAATTTTTTTTAGCATGCTGCATAAGCACAAAATATAAAATAAAGTTTAAGACAGCTTACATTCCCTTTCTGAATCCTCTAAATGAACAATTACTTTGAATGGTTAATGTACTGTACTTATATATAGAGCATTTCTAATCTTTCAACTACTCAATGCATTTTACAACCCAAGTCAGCATTCACCCATTTTCACATTACTGCCAGATGGCTTCTCTACAAAATACCAACCTGTTCATCAGGAACCTATTCACACACATTTGCACTCTGCTGGCACAGCCACCAGGTGCTATTTGGGGTTCAGTATCTTGCCCAAGGATACTCTGACATGAAGTCTGAAGACAACATGCTCTACCTCCTGAGCTACAGCTGTCCCTTTAACCAGAATTCTTAATTTACCAAAAATAATATATGCATTACTACCCATTTTTGACCACATATGTTCCATGAGTTTTCATGCTGGATTGTAGTAATAAGGAAAAAACCTGACAGAGTCTAAAGGCCATGAAATAAGACATATTGTTTTTGCCTTCTTCTGCATTCTGGAGCCACTCCACAAACTTCTTCATCTGTTCCAAGAAGACACTTTTTCCTTTGGCAGCATGAGCATCTTTGTACCACTTCAAAATGGCCTCCTCACTCAAGACATCAGCTGAGATAAGAGTGAAAAACAATCAGTGCTGGGAGCCTTGTGGACTTGATGACTTGACGAACAGTTGATAGGCTTGATGTCGAATGAATATGTAAGATGCTGACCTTTGTAGAAGAGAACCACTATCTTGGAGAAGGACTTCATAAAGTGGATGTTGTCATAACAGTACTCCTGAATCTTCAGAAGCAGCACCAGCTCAGACTGACCCTGGGTGCTGAACACTGCCAGCAATGGAGCATAGTGCTAAAGAAACACACACACACACACACACACACACAGAGAGAGAGAGAGAGAGAGAGAGAGAGAGAGAGAGAGAGAGTTACACAGCTGCACAGTGAACAGCTGACTTGAAAAAGCTTACACTGGGTGAGCTGTGTCTGCTGATATCACAGAGGGGCACTGCAAATTGACTGAGGTAGGCCTTGACATCTTTCGGTTTCCTATGTGCTAGCTACTTTCAGCAAAATTTTACATCAGAGTATTTGACTTTTTTTAAGAAAAGGTTTATAAAACATTTTTGTACCTCTTAGAGTAAGACGCCAGGATAGTACCAAAAAATCAAGTATCATGTCTCCAGGAAGTGAACATCTTAAAACAGTAGGAATACCAATATCAAATAGCAATATTGGAGGAAACATTTCTGCCTGCAGGAGTATGAACTGATGAGGAACACCACACTGAACTGTGCAGGCATGTAATCAGCCCTGTATGACCTACTTTGAGGTGTTTGAGCGCCTGCTCTGTGACCAGCTCCTCCTTCTTGTTCCACTCCACAGCATTCATCAGGCATGTCCACAACAACCCAATCACAGCCTGCTCCTGAAGGTTGTTCCTCTTCATCTCCTCCTTCACATACACCACCATCTGAAACACACACACAGTGACATTGTGCAAGGCCCAGTCAAAAATCTGACTTTAGTGATGTGATGGTCCCTGCACTGGAGGGACCCAGCTGTCTGTACCTCTCTGATAGGGCACTGCTGTGCTAGGCGCTCCTGCAGTTCTTTCTGCAGCTCTTTACGGGTTCCCAGGTTCTGCTGCACACGCAGGAAGTCAGACAGTTCTTTAAGCCCAGCTTCATTGAAGTGCTTAGAGAAATGCTCCACATTCCGTTTGTTAGCAGGAAACAGCTCCTGAGGTCAACATGGATTGAAAACAAGAATTCTTTCAGTACAATGAACACAATCAAATATATAGCTTTAGAAGGATTTTAAAAAATACCAGGCCATCTACTCAAAGCAATGTGGCACAGATCAAACTACAAAGAGAAAAACTATGTTTTGTGGATTTAACAGCGCAGCTATCTCTTCGTTTTGGGAAGTACTGCCTAACAGAAGAGATGTTATTTGTTACTTTAATTTTTTAGACTTTAAAACTTGGTTTTTATCACATTGATGAAAGCTACCATGGCCACCTACATAAAGTCAAACAGAACAGAAAAAGTATGCCTGGAAGAAGACATTCACTACTGGATAATTGACTAATAGGCAATCCCACTGTACAGTGCATTCAGAACCAAGGGCTGATCTTGTATCAAACAAATCAAACAATTCAAAGATAACCCAGGTACCACATTACAGTGGGTGACAGAGAGCTGAGGTCTATACTATGAAGCAGGTTCAAAGTAATCAAGATTCCTGTTTAGACGCCTGGCTTCATTAAAAATAACAAATGCAATCCAGCTATGCAGTCACAAGGTGGTTATTTGGTAAATCAACCTAGGGTTTCACAGTTGGTTCCCCAATAGACATAAGCATTGGTCACATAACAACTGTTAGGTTAAACACAATACACAATACCAGATGCAGAAGGACAGCTGGTAAAAAAGAGTACATGACGTACATGAATGTGTAAGACTTTTGATACTGCAAAGACAACAAAAAGGAAACAGCATTCATGGAATAAGTGCTATATTATAAAATCACCTGTCAGCAGAGTTCAGAGTGAACATCCCCACTCCAAACGACCCCTTATTAGAGCATTTTTACATACTGCTGGTTACTTCGAACACAAAGCTCTTCCTCAGACTGCCTCTGTATCTTACCACAGTGACATTAGTGGTGCACAAGAAGATCTGATTGTTACAATTATATATGCCATCATTCATTCATTCATCCACTTGAACTTTTATTTCAGACTCAGGGTCCAGATAAAAGATCAAAAATTGCAGACAAATGCAGGACACACAGCAATACAAAAAGGATTAAGGTTTTTGAAAAAAAATCTAAGAAATAAATAAATGTGCCACTGTCTTCAAAGCAGGGACAGTGTTGTTTTGATAAAACCAGACTGATTTCATTTATGACAAAGACTGCTACCTTGTCATAAATGCAGGGTATTAACTATTTCCTTCACCTTCCGATGTTAAAACCCATAACAACTAACTAGAGTAATCAGCACACAAATACAGTGAGGCGACATAAATATAATACCTCCTTAACAGGATGGTAAATGACAACATTTGCAACCCAGAACTTAAAATGTTAAATCACATTGTAGTGCTGTTCTGTGTTAGTGGTATTGATTATTTACTTAAGCTCCTGTTTCATCTAGTCCATTGGCTCATAATACATTGTCACACCATTTTTAATAACATTGTTATTGAAAATGATCAAGAAATGTCAATTGAATTTGGTGTCCCCTGCAAATGTTCACAATACCCTTTTTAAAAAAAAAAAAAAAATTGTCTATCTGCATTGTCACCTGTTAGTGACTGTTTGGGAAATCTGCGTGCTGCCTGGTCTTATTTTATGTAGCATATAAATACTGGGCTTTTTGTTGTTGAGTGGTTTTAATATTTTTGGGTCACTGCATGTTGCTAGTTTGTTAGTTTTTTAATGTGCGATCATTATTGTGTCATTGCATATGCTTTTGTGATTTAAATACCTCTGTAAGAGCTCATATTAAAGGTTTTCTCCATTTACCACTTGTCTACCTAGTTTGCTAAGAGTTCTTTGCTCTGGTTGCCTTGTAAAAGTGTCAGTTCACTCTCATGTTATCTTTATATCATCCATGTTGTTATTTTTTCTTTGTAGACCATACATCCACAAAGTCAACTCCTTCTACTTATGGTTTCCTACCATAGCATGTTTGTTTGCTGCATTATCTATAGTAAATACTATGAAATGATCCTTTGACTGGGACCATCATCCATATCCTAAAACAATTAACTTGCCAATTAAGATGCCAATAACAGTCTCTGAAAGATCAGTACTGAGAGCTATTGTACTGTTATTCTTTCCTGTGTTTGACTATTAATATTTTTTATTTATTTATGCTGTTTGAGAGGGACAGGCTGATTCATTTATATACAGCAACAAATTGATATTCTAAAAATGTATATGATAATTTAAAAATCTGAGCCACGAAAAGACATAACTGAAAGACTATATAACATTTTTTTTAAGACTACCCTGTCTAACTGAGGCAATCAGAGACTGCGCAGAAATGGCTGCTATAAATAACCAGACCTGATTTTTGCCATAGAACCCTGCTGTTAATGGCTGCTTTTTTTCAGTTGAGATGCTATTTTCCTGAACAAGCCTTCTCAGGCATAATGTAAACAAAGGAGGTGACATAGCACACTAAGTAGGTGGGAGGTCAGTAACTCAATTTTCCCTCAGCACTGCAAATATCTTAACTTGTTATCTGTGATCTGTTGTGATCTATACCTGGAAACAGTGAACTGAATTTGTCTATGAATGATAAAAAAGTGTCATGACATACTCTGAAAAGCTCTAGCTGGGTTTTGTCTTACCAGAAGTCTTATGTCTAGATTTGCTTTCCGCAAAGATGAGGTTACTGAATTGGCATCTTTCTCTGCAATCCATGCTCTGAACATTTTCACTGCAAAAGATGCAGAGATACCTAAAAATAATGCAAAAAACATAGTCACATTAGAAAATAGGTTTTTCTTAATTGGTGGCAAAAATATTTATTTGGAATGTGAAAGATGAGATACTTCCATAAGCCTACTTGCTCTTAATTCTGAGCACTTCCCCATACATCTAAATCAATATTTTCAAGTCAAGTATTTTTGTGTACAGTCCTTTATAGTTTTAGTTTTGTATTATATTTCACACTTACAATTGTGTCCACCTTTTCGGTTATTTCCTTTTTACCATTAGTGATACTAGTTCTTTCAGCTGTTTCACAATAAAAACCTACCATGGAAAAGATTTACTACCCTATTGAGACACATTTAAAGGGAAATACTTCTGCATCAGCTGTTGAGATGTAAAAAATAATCTTGATCTTAATTAAAAAAAAGGTGAGATCAGAAATGTGGACTAATGTTGCTTGACTAATGGATCAATGGAATTAGTGCTTTGAAAAAAGACATCATTTTACTTCACTGGAAAAAATGGAGGAAGTCTTAAAATTAAATTACTGAAAGATAAGAAATTAAATTAGAAATTCCTTGTTTTCAACATGCATAAAGTTTTTTCCACTGAATTTTTTTTCTTGAGTTAAATAGAGGCCCTAGTCACAATCTGAGAATTTACAGCACATTTTCTTTTCACTCTATATCCTTTTACTGTGCCATTAACCCACTGTGATGTATACCTTTATTTATGTCTGCAATCTGGTTAGATTCACTGCTGAGCATTAAAACTACCCTGAAGAGGTTGTCTTCAAAAAGAGTAAAACATTTTAGGCTTTAAAATTGCACTAGATTCAAATTCAACTAAAAATGTCCAACTCTCCTGCTTCTAGTTAGACATGCATTTCTGAAGTTATCTGGTAATAACCTGCTGTAGATAACAACAGAGTTGTATCCTCTCACCTTCTTTGACCACACTTTCAGTAAAGAGGCTGTTGATGATGGTAGGTGGTAGTGTGAAGCTGGCCAGCAGGATGCCGGTTAGCATGGCTAGCTTGGTCTGCTCCGATTCACTGAAAGCCTTCAGGAAGAGCAGCAGCTGCACAATAACAGACAGCACACTGTGAGGACAGACACAGTCTTATGACTGGAGCAAGCCAACACCAACAGTGCACACAAACACTGGCTGAATTTTGATAAAGCATTATGCAGCATTTATGCTTTTTGTCTGTTTGAGGTGCCATCTTTATACAAATCCCATAAATTAGAAACATTACTGCTTTATTTATGGCTCTAATGCCTTTAATTATGTGTTTCATGTAGGTTATTGAGGTATCAATGTGATAAATTTGTCCTGTGTGTGACACAGGATCGGACAGCAAAATAGAAGTTGTAGTCCTTTATGCTAAAAACACAGAATATACAGGCCTACACAGATAATTAAATTAACAGTGACATAGGATAAGTAGAATAAAGCAATACAATGATACAGTTTGCATGTAAAGTACATGTATTTATCTAAGGAAAAATTCAATAGAACTCTTTAAATATATGTCTGGTTGAATGCAAAATGTACCAACAGTGGAGTGATAAGAATATGATCAACATTTTACATTGAAAGTTTAACATTTGGGAGAAACTTTGCATAAATTTTGGCTGCTTTCTGACACCAAACATCACTGATGTAAAACACAGAGTTCCTTCCTTTTCTCCTGGCGGAGTCCTGCCCTCTGTTGGTTTGGAATAGTCTGTCTGTGGAGTGAGCAGCTTATTCAAGGATGTTGTGGTGGTATCCAGAATCTCCAAAGTTGTGAACATCACATTCTCTGATCCTCTGCTGCTTAGCTCAAGTTTTGCTTGATTTTACTGATTTTACTTTTCTGTAACCTTTAGCTAAGAGTAGCCTCAACCTCCAGCCTCATCCTAACTTGCTCCCCTTCCTGTGGCCATCCAGCTGGTCTGGCCACAAGGTCAGTAGGTGCAGTGGGTAGTGAATGTCTTGAAAAAATCTGTTGCACTTCATCAACCCTGATTTTTGATGCAGCTATGTCATACACTTTTATATATTATGAAGGCTTCACCTTTTTGACTTCCTCCTCAAAGGCCTTCTCCAGGTATTTATATCTCCTGATAAGCTTATTAAAAACCTGCAATCATAAAGTAGAGTGTGACATCATAAGCCAAATAACAATGAGTATACATAATATTAGTAAAACTCTGTCCTCTCTCCTGTTGCTTTGCACAGGAAGTCCAAAGGGAGAGGGATGCATACCTGAGCATACAGGCGTAGAGCGGGATGACTTTCTTCAGCAGTGAACACGCAGAAAGCTGTCACCTTGGTCTTGTCGCTCTCATCAATACGTGCCCCCCCTGGGGCTGAGGAATAGACCAGGAGTGTTTAAATGGAAGCTTCTGTAAGTCTTATAGAAGTCCCAAATAACAAACAAGATGATTTGGCATGTGATGGTCACCAAGCTGGTATAATATTTTTAGGTCCAGGACACTTTAAACAAATGTAATTACCAGCTTGATATCTAATCATTTGTTTATATATGCTTTACTTCTTTTATGCTATTTTGCTATTCAGTTGACTTTGAGCTCACACACTGTCTTCTTAATATTTCCTTTGTTCTTTCAAAAATCATTAACAATAACACTTAGTAATAAGATTTGACTTGTAATTAAAAAAAGGGCAGTGATAGCCAATTCATTAATAACGTCTCAAAAATATTAATAATTAATTTCATTATCATTGTCAAAGAAAGTTGAAGGATTTAGAGTTCTACAGAGAGGTTGGCAGAGGCTGCTAACATTTAACCAAATAAATTATTTACAAATCATAATCATCTATTTTAAAGATACCAAACAAACAAACTAATCTATGAAAACTGTGTGCTTTCTATAGTCATACAAAGATAGATATTCTCATTAATCTTAAATATTAGTGATTATCTCAGCATATCTAGAGAATCACAGCAACACTCACCAAGCATGCTTCCTGCAATGAGGATGTCAAAGAGAGTGTCTGCATAACGTCTATAGTCCAGTCGTGATCCTGTGACATCTAGAAACTTGGCTACTGCATCCAGGTCACCACCTGCTTCATTGAGGCCAGAAACAATCGTGTCTCGAAAAACTGTTGGCTCAAACTTCTCCTTTTCATCTAGAACAGAGGATCATATAATCAGTGCAAGAAAAATAGAGTACCTACCTTTGTCTGAC
>JAPZDV010000173.1:0-14553 GCA_029814665.1 Acanthurus lineatus
TATAGATTTTTCAAATCTGGTGAAAAAAACTCGACGAAATACAGAATAAACTTTGTGTTGTGTGTGTGTGTGTGTGTGTGTGTTTAAGAGACCCCCCCCCCCCAAACACACACAGCTTTGAGCTAATTAGTCAGAGAGAGCTACTGAGTACAAACTGCTGAAACTTAACATGATTTACTGTCTCTGGTCGACGTCATGCATTGGAGTTTCTATGTGGTGCACTGAGAGAAAAGAAGGTCAGGAGAGGTTAATGAGGTTCACACTCAAACTGGCTGGTTTTAAAAGACATTCAAGGTGTCAGGAGTTGAGCTGCACACACACACACACACACACTGTTCCCTAAAGGGCAGAATTTACAAGCCAAATCCAATCCGCTGTGTTGTGGGACTACAACATAAATCCAAAAAACCACATGCAAAAACTGTGCAGCCTGTAAAAAAGCCACCGTGATCGTAAAGGACTTTATCAAGAGTTTAGTCTAATCTGGAAGTCAGGAGGTGAGAACAGGACGTTAAAACACACACACGGTGAAAGTCCAGCGAGGACTGACAGACAGCAGGAGGCTCATTTCACCTCCACTGAGAAAATAAATTACAGATATAAAACTTGGGTCAATATTGAGACATAAAACACAACAGCGAGAAGAAAAATGGCATCACACAAAGAGTGAAGAAAGAGAGAAAACAGACTGCGAACACTCTGTTTAAGCTTATTTTCTTATAATGTGACAGCATTTTTAGAAGTCGATAAAGTTTTGTTTGAAGGTGATTTTGCTTCTCTAAGAGAAAAAATCCTCATAAAGTCGCATCTGTGTTCGCACAATACAATATAACACAAGCTTTCACCGGAGCTTTTAATGAAGAAGTAATGAACTCTAAGACACAAACACACGTGTGTCACATAACATCACGAGTTGTTAAATTATTTTTCCAAAAATAAAAAGCCTCCTGTTGCCGGCACACAAATGTAAATGAAGCAAAGTCTGTCTGACATTTAATAACAGGAGTGTAAAGTGATAGTAAAAACACAAGCCTCCACACACTCACTTTCACTCCCACACACACTGAAACAAAGCCGTGCTCATCCGCCGCCTTCACTCAGAGAGCCCATTGTGATCCGACTGCAGACACACTTAATGAGTAAACACACACACACACACACACCGTCCCTCTCCTCCTCTTGTGTTTATGACCTAAATACTGCAACGCTGCGTCCACGGCACTGCGGCTACGACCGACATCACTGCTGACACCTGAAGTTAACGTGTCCTGAGCCGTCGGAGGAGAGAGGGAGGCAGAACCGGATCGTCCCGAGCATTTTATGTTCACACACACACTGATTTACATCAAGTCATCAAACATAAATTCATAATAGATGAAGGATGTCAGGGTGATAATAATAACAATAATAACTATAACAACTGCCATCTTTTGTAATTTTCCAACTTGGCTTAATGTCCCACATTCTTCAGCACATGGACACACACCCACACACACACCCACACACACACACATCACACACACACACACACATCACTTTTAGAGTAAAATTCAGTCTCTGTGTTTGATCTCCAGAGCAGATTTCCCACTGGGAGTTAAGAGTTTATGTCTGATTGCAGGAAAGAACAAACACTTTCTTCCACACTTGGTCTTCTTTGTTGTTGTGTTGCTGTCTGTAATTATGTCTGCAGCTAAATATCCAAGTTAAACACACTTTTTGTGACCACTGACATGTGTGTGTACACCTGCTTTTTCACCATCAACCTGCTGAACCTTCTGACCTGATGCCTCTCCTTTGGTCTTAGAGATTGAAGACTTTTCACCTGTACAGGCTGCTGATTGGTTGTAACACACATCCTCATCACATGAGATGATCCTCAACAAAAAGTTAAGGTCATTTAAGGCCTGAAGATAATAATCCTGGTAGACTCAGACAGAGTGCTGCTTCTTCTTATGAGTAAGAAAAATACATATGCAAGCATATAAGTTGTCACAAAGGTGCTAATGATCATCAAACAGTGTTTCTTGGAATATTTACTCATAAAAGCTATTTTTTGCACCTGCAAGCTGCTAAAATCCAACTGCTCGGGGGAACAAATTGCACATAATGCAGCATAAGAATCATTCCACTCTAATATTAACACTTTTCAACAGAAATGCTCTTTTAATTTGCCCCCCTCTTATCTACTGTATGTTTGTGTGTGTGTTTGTGTTTGTGTGTGTGTATTTGTGTGTGTGTTAGCTCGTCTGGCTGTCTGTTTTATTCAGCGTGCAGGCCTGTACTTGACTCGAGCAGACAGGCGTCATTAAGCTGCTTGACAGCATCAATATGAGCTGATAGGACACCCTGCAGGAGATCTTTTAACTTATGTGTGCACAGGCACGCACACGCGCACACACACACACACACGCACACAAACAGCACAGAATTACACACACAACAACAACATATGACAGTCTATGATCGTTTGCTCCTCTGCACTGACAAACAGCCTGATTCAACCTTTTTTTTTGGCCTGATATCAGACAGACTCGTTACCCTCCATTTTCATCTTCAGTCTGACACTCTGAGCAGTTTCCATTGGGGGGGGGGATGGAGAGAGTTCCTGTTTGCTCTAACCAATCACAAGCAAGCCAAGCTCCAGCAGCTGGGATGAGGTACAAACTCACTCTGCCATCCTAGAAAAACAGAATCGGCTTCACAACACTTGATAAGTCGGTTAAAAAAAAGCATGTTAAGTGTGTAAGTCTCACTAGATGAAAGGGGTCACATTCAGACGTTCGGACCCCGGCGACCATTTTTCCTTCCTTCTCTTTATCCACAGAGTTCAGTAACAGTCCAGCAGTTTTTGGAAAGTCCTGTTGATTAACTGGTTTATAGTTGATTTGGTTCTCCACAAAAACACTTCTTATAAAAAAAAAATGTGTTTATTTGTTCCAGTTGAGGTCCTTTAACTGTGGACCGACTCTGGTCCTGCAGATTCACACTGAACTGTCTGTCTGTCCCAGAAAAAACCCAGAGTATCCTCTGTGCCAAATCCAATTTTCTATATTTGCAGAGGCAAAAAAAAAAGCAACATTTTGGTTTTGATTGCTGCAGTGAGTGAAGGCCATTTGGCTGAATGTGCAACAACTTTCGCACAGCTTCGTTCCAAATCCTGTGACTAATGTACATCAACTCCCCTCGTCGTCAGATGCCGAATGTCATCTAACGAGCAGACGTACGGTTAATACAGCGCGACACGTTCGATAACACAACGGCAGACTGGATGTTATGTTACACTGCTGGCTTCAGTCCTCTGGTCATTTCTGTAAACAAATTTAATCCACTTATCAGCCAAAAATGACATCATCTCAAGTCTAAGGAATTCACAGGAATGTGAATCCGGCAGCCTGACACAGAATCGGAGGCGTGTTTTTTCTTTAACAGGATTACCTGTTTGAATGAAGGATTAATAGAAACCGGATGTGTGGATGTATTTAATGGGTGAACACTTAAACCAAGCAAAAAAGGCTCTAATCCTGTAATCCTATAACACACTCCCACCTCTGATTTTTTTATTGACTCTTAACTACAGAAACAAACATCCTGAATTTATTTGCTCAGTGTCACAGAAGGCTAACACTCTGAGCATCGGGCTGTTTGCTAACAAAGACGCGACGATGTTGTCAATACTTGATGTCTTTATTTTCATCCAAAGGTGACTCATTATCCACGATGGGTGCAACCTAAAATCCAGTGAGTTTATTATTTATCTCTTCATTTCTTCATTAATACCATCAGTAGATCCAATTGCACTGAAACTGTCTTTCTTTGAAGCTTCTTTTTTCTCTCGTGTTTCTAGCTTTTATGAGAATTTTTACCGATAAGTGTGTTCAGTTCAGGCAGCAGGTTCTCATCAGAAACACCTGACGATCAGCGCTGAAGGGAGGACGCCTCTTCTTCTTCTTCTTCTTCTTCTGCTGTCTGTCTGTCTGTCTGTCTGACTGTCTGTCTGTCTGACTGTCTGACTGTCAGGTGCAGAGGCAGAATGCATTTACAACACCAAGATCTATCTACACCCTCGCTTATTATGGGATTCTTCACCACAAGCTGTCAAAACTTTACAACTTCAAGCGCTAACACTCATTTTCAAACATGTAAAAAATATATAAAGATGATTACTTTAAATGATCAGCAGTAAAAGGACACGTATCAATAAAATCTCAAGTCTTTAGGCAACACAATACAGCTGTTAAAGTTAAAAACATGTACGACTGCATCTGTTCACTCTTCTCATCCTAAAACGTTTAGTTCTGGTACTCTGAAGCAAATTACATCATCAGCTGTGTATTGTCATTGTTCAAGTCGAGTCAGGTAGTGTTATCTATCTGAACTTTCAACAGTACGAGCCTTTTGCCTGTCATTTTTTCCTGCTTAAAACAGTTAAGACGTCATCAATCTGGTTTTAAACAATGAACGCTTGTTGCTTTGCTTCCTGCACAGCTGTGTTTATGTTTGTTCATCCATCAAACTACAGGAGTGAAGAAATACGTACAATATGATGTCAAATTTACAAGCAAACATGAGCTTGTACGACTTTGTGTTGCTCATTCATCTGATTTATCAAAACATTTAGTTTCTCAGGTCACTTTTTCAGACCTGAAGGCATTCAGAGGAGACACATTAAAACATCTATCAAAGGCCAAACACACACTCGGATCCCATTAGTGCCTCAGCACATGAAACGTCACTGTGAGAAGTTAAAACAGCATGAAGTCAACATCCCTTTTTTTCAATAAGGAAACGAGTTACATTCAAACGACTGAAAGTGTTCAGTTACGATTATGAATCTTTAAGAGAGTCCCACAATGACTGAGTGAGACATTAAGAACTTCACATTAAGAAAAAACTGAAAGAAAAACACAAGACTAAATGTTTTGGCACCCGGCGAACGTCTTATGAGTGATTCATGTATCAGAAATAACGAGCCCTGTCAGGTTTAAGTCTGATTTCAGCAAAAATCATCAAAGCCAAGACTAAATCCACTTAATTTTCAAAGAAAAAAAATCCTTACCTAGCTCTCCAACTTCCAACTTTCCTCTTATAATGATGGCACTTTATTTGAAAGAGAGGAAAAAAATACCAGAGGAGCCTGAAACCTTAAAAACACCATCAGAGACAGAGATGGAGGAGGAGGAGGAGGAGTGAACGCTCTGCGGCTCCGTCGAAGGATAAATTTCTCTTCTCTGAATCAACCACGAAGTCGTCAGCAGCCGAAGAAGACGTCCATGTTTTCATATTTCTATTTTCAGAGATTTCCAGCACGTCATAATCACTGAAATACAGATTTACAACATATTTTCTGTTTGAATCGCAGCTCGAGGAGAAGAAGATAAGGAGGGTTTTTATTTGAACTTTATGATGAAAAACTGAATATCACTCAAAGTCAAACCTTGCTGTCACAGTGTGCTGGTTTCACTAATAATCAGAAACTCACAGTATTTATACTCAAAGCAACAACTTTATGTGAAAATATGCATAAATTCCAACAGACATCCATATTTAAACATATCCTCATTAAAAGTGTTTGACTGATGATCATCTCTCTTCTAAACTATCCTTCTGTCTCCAATTTAAAATGATAGCAGACATCAGGAAGTACTGAATAATTTTGAGTGAAATGTAAATATGTAAAGAACTCACATGTAATTCTGGTTGTATGGTCACTTTTTTTAAATTTTCATACCAAAATGAATCTTTAATTCATTTGTGTGGGTTTTTAACAACTACAGATGTTAACTAGTTGCCAATTTTTCATGGTATTCAACAAGTTGTTATAAAAAAGTTCTAGGAAACAATGACAATAAGAGTTTGTAAAGTTTGTAAAGTCTTAAAGTTTAGGCATTTTACTCTGAAACAACACAAGTCATGTAGGATCATAATATATGAGCATAAAGGGGAAAAATAAGTAATATTTTGATTTTTGATTTGATTTGATTTGATTTTTATTCACACATCAAAATAATACCGATACCATTCATTAAATGCATCACAAATTTGGATGTGTGAAGGGGACACCCCAAGATTGTTCGAATCTAAAGAAGTTCATATCGACCAGTTGTTTGCTGCAGTCATGTCCGTGGCTTCTTAGCTGTTGCCAACTCGGTAAAAGAAAATAAATAAGAAACTAAATGGAGCATTTAAATGAGTATATGAAGTGAAACTTGCAGCTTTGCCTTGTTAGAGGGATGCAGAGGAGGTGGAACAATGACTGACTTGTGTAATTACAAGTGATGCTCAGCAGAAGATAAATGCTCGGTTTAGTAAAACGAGTAGATGAGCTCATTACCTACTTTAATAAGACAGAGAAGTAAAAAAAACAAAAAAAACACATCAAACACGAGAAACGTGTTTCCAAGACAAAGACAGTGACCTGTCAGTCTGCTCAAGTCTGTTCATGCTAACCTTATCCATCACTTCCTCCCCCCGTCATCATCCTGCTCATTGGTTGCAATTTTTAAAAAAACCCAGCAGCAAACAAAAAGTCAGCATCAATTGAAGTCTTAGCGGGCGACAGGTTTAACGAAGTTCTGCGGAGAGAGCCGGGCAATCGTGGCTTCCCTCAGAGGAAACAACGGCTCAGCCGCGGCTTAACGACTTTACCGTCAGTCACGTTGAGCTCTGGGAAAAACGATGCCAGGAGAGGAAAAAAAAAAACAAATTACAAAAGCCAAATAATAAGAGATGATTGAGCACGAGACAAAGATGAAAAAAAAAAAAGCGATGCGAGTCGTGTGAGAGGAGGGAGATGGAGAGGGAAGTTTACTGTGTGTGTGTGTGTGTGTGTGTGTGTGTGTGAACTAATGAGAGGGAAGTTAGAGGATAGTAAAGGACTTCAGCTCACTGAGGAAAGGATTTACTTTGAGAGGCGGCGATGGGAATCTTAACTATGGATCTTTTTTATTCAACTCCATTATATTTCCTCTCTGTGCAGCAGCAGATGGACATAAAAGGACATATTTTGTTCAGCCTAAGGAAAAGAAAAATACACAAAGAAAAGCAAAGTATGTTCAGTAAGCAGCCAGAATTCACAAAACTGGTCTCTGACTCTTTAATTTTGCACTCCAACCACCTGTCCTGCAGCTTTGGCGAGCATGTAGCATCTCAATGTGGGGAACAAAAAGTGTTTTCTGGGTTTGTCTTCGATGTTCTCCAACTGTTCCTTCTCAAATGGGAGATCTGCAAGGTTTCCTGATAGACAGCCAGCTAGACTTGTTGCTAAAGTAACCTGTGGTTGCTAGTTAGCTCTAGCTAGCTGTGCAGGTAGGAGACACTGATGCTGATTGATCGGAGGAGGCGGAGGAGACCTGATGACAAATGCTGATGGAGGATCAGCACCACAATGAGCCCCAGAACCAAAAGCAAGCAAGCAAACCCAACTGGGTTCAGCAGCATGTGAGAAGATTATGACAGACGAGGAAACTGGCAGAAGATAAAGAGGGAGAAAGACAGAACAGTCATAAGAGAATCTCAGACTCGCTTGGTGAGAATTTTTCAAAATAAAAGTCTGCAAGACAGAAACCAATGTGGTCTTCTTGCTGTTGGATCAGTTAGACGGCCATGTTTTGTTTGTGGATGGCACATACATTACATCTTAAAACATTGATACAGGAACCTGAGGTCTGCATTTTAATCAGTGCTGTATGGTGGCTGCAAACTGCAAAAAAAAGTGCTATTTTTCCCAAAATATTGCTTTGAGCTCTCCTTCATGTCATCCCTCTGTCTTCTGTCTGTGTGTTTGTGACTCTGGTGTGTGCTGGTGTGAAACTGTGACAAGCTGCTGAACAACATTAGATTCAAAAGCTTCAGCGTGTTGCAACAAACAAAAAAAAAACCCTCCTTGAAACAAATAATGAGCAAACACAGACATCATTAAAAGAATCATTTGAGAGCCTCTTCCAATAAAAAAAGCACCTGCTCAGCAGCAGCAGATACTTAACAGCATATTAGCACCACAGAGTCGCTCTAATAGCCACAAAAAGTATGAAAACATTGACTTAAATGTCTCAAAACCAGTCCTAAACAAACACAATATCACTTTATAGGCTCATAAAAATTGCATTGGTTCCCTAAAGAATGGCTAAATTACTACGATGATGTTTAAATCAGGAAATATGAGCTGAATCACGTCCAGTGAAGATGTACAGGAAGCTGCTGGATTAGTTTGAACAGACGTGTTGGAACTTTCTTTGAGCTATAAAAACTTGAAAAGTGACATAAATTAAAAGTGACCGAAGCCTCTGTTGTATCTGAAGAAGAAAACCTTTTAGAGACACTTTTTTTAAGCCTTCAGGGGCTGTGTGTTTGACGTTAAAAGGACATTACAGAGAGGAAAACCACTTTAGGACTCAGTTTACATGAAGATCATCTGGAAAGATGGAGATTTGCTTCCCGACAGAAACTTTTTTTATAGACACACAAACACAAATCTTGCCGTCCTGCTGAAGCCGAACTGTTAATTTAATAAGTTTGACGCCTCACAACACATAATTTCCTTAATTTCCACTTCCCTTAATTCACATGTATTACACACAGACACACACACACACAGTCTCTTATCCACCTCACACACATTCCTCACCATTAAAACTCACTTCCAGCAGAAGAGCAGAGCCGGAGAGAATCCAATGAGACTGACTGATCCAATCTACAAAGGCATTTCAAGCACACTCAGAACCAAAAATTGAGAAATAAATTCACTAATTTAAGAATTTTACACAAGGTTACTGGCTTTTGTCCAATCACAGGAGACACCCAACAGCACACACACACACGAGCATGCTGAAATAGGCGTAGGAGAGGAAACTGACGGATGAACAGCCTCTACATGGTTGGTGCACTGCTCCACTCTGCCGGGAGGAGAGGCTCCCCTGAAGCTGTCAGCTGGACCATCAGCATCCGAGGATGCTCTCCTCTCTCTCTGTGTGTGTCACACACACACACACACTCGCATACTGTACAAGAGCACTGATGTCAGATCAGCTCAGCCGCTCTCATCACCAAACTTGACTCACAGCAAACAGAGCTCTGCTGAAACAATCTGCAGGCTCCTACATGAGGAGATATATGTGTGTGTGCATGCATGCGTGTGTGTGCGCGTGCGTGTGTGTGTGTGTGTGTCAAGTCAGCTGCTCTCAGGATGGAAAGTCACTTCACATACCTTCATAACTCGAGTCAGCGGCGGACGCAAAGAAGCACATTTAACATCCACGGTTGCTGTCATTTTCCCTGTCAACTCCGTTTTTTTTTTTTTTTCCTAGAGGGAAACGTCAGGACATGAAATGAGGGGGGGTAAAGAAGAATGAAACATCCCTTGCCTTGAAATCCAAAGAGGAAAGCGACGCCGGGGATCCACACGGTGTGTATCCAGAAGTAAACCATGGTGTCCGGTAATCAGGTGCAAAAGCTCCGCGCTCCTTTTTTTTCCCCCCGACGAGGCTCCGTCTCGAGCGGATAAATTTCCAGGAGAGAGAGCGCTGCAAATGAAGCCGAGCGGAGGCAGAAGAAATCCCAGCCTGATGAACACAAGAGCTGGAGACCCTCAAACTGCTCCATCTGATGCTTTACACAGCGACAGTAGCGCCCCCTACCGAAACTCTCACCCCACAGTAACACCCTCTCTCTCTCTCTCTCTCTCTCTCTCTTTCTCCCTCCCCTCTCAATGTGAGTCTCTGTGGTCAGTCAGTTTCCTAAAGCAGAGTTTCATGGTTCAGCACTGACAGCAGGACTAATCAGAACAAATCCAACACATTTCATTCAGCAGCACGGCCGTGATGTTTCGCATGGAGGTTTCACAACCCTGTCTGCCTCTCAGCAGGTCTGCAGCCAGACAGGGAGACCGATGGGAGGAAAGGAACCGATGGAAACAACACGAATCACCTCATAACTGCTTTAAAACAACGCAGTTAAATGATTTAGAGACAAATGAGGGACAGGAGAGCTCATGTAGGATATTTGTTCATTCAGAAATAATGTCCTTTTGCATGGACAAAGTTATTGCACACATTTTCCACTTCAGACATGTAATTAAAAACATAAAGCATCCATGTAGCAGGTAAGTAGGAGCAGCCGGTCCCATAACAATATCCGTCAGAGATTAAGTCGCTGTGTGGATGCACACGTGGGGTTTTACCTCCGAAGAAATCCTGACAGAAGATTTATTACAGCTCTCACAGAGCCACATAAGCAGTTCCTTTAATTTTTATACATTACTCCAGTGACCCTGAGAGAAAACACGAGACCAAACTTGTTTTTTATAGTCATATATTTCTACCAAGAGCTGATTGTGAAGTTTTATATTTAACATATGCAGAATTTAAAGCTCTTACTATGTGTCACATTCAGAAATATCCTGACATGTTAATATAATCAGACATATATGGCATCTACAGACCCCACCAGGGTCACACTGAAGATATCTGGAGGCGGAGATAACACCAGCTCCGGACACAAGTGGAAACAGATTAATTTGACCCGGTCGTTCAGTGTTATCTGCGCACCACAATGCAGGCTGATTGAATTATTGGCTCAAATGACGGGTGTTTTTTGGAAAATATGAGATTTGGTTTATGAATCAGAGGTCGGTCATATAACATGTGGGTGTGTGTTTTTTTCACTTTACAGCTGCTCAGTTGATAATTAATGAGATAAACTGATGATTTAATTCTGCTAATAATGAAAGTTTGTCCGCCAGGTGTTTCCTACATTAAAGGGGCTTAACCTTTTTTTGGGATCTTTGCCCTCACGCGGGAGGAACAAGCTGTTCTGAGGTAAAGTTTCACTCACGGTTGGATTTTTGTACATTTTTTTTTGTACAAGGACTTATGGCACATGTGATTATGTTGGTTTTTTTAGGGGTTTATTCACATTCCCTACATGTTTCATACGAATCATTTGCAGTTTTGGCACAGAGGAGAAGAATACTGTTGTCATTATGACTCGCCCGGCAGCAAAGAGAGACAAAGCAAAGGTTAGATTGAATCCCATCAAAACAATCTGATGAAAAACATAGTTTGCCGTCACAGTTGGGGAAGTGAGACTGCTGATTCTCAGGGAGGAGTCACGTTCTCGCTTCGTGTCGAGTTCGTGGGTCAGGTGGAGGAAATGTAAATGATTTCTGCGTTCACGCCGCATGCCAGCATACATTATTCATGACCGAATGATCTGTGTTTGTGTGTGTGTGTGTGTGTGAGGAAGGGTATCAAAGTCCCGTTGATATTTTTAAAATCTCCTCAAAGTTTAGTGACAGACTCTTCACTTTGAGCCACATCGGTTACACACACTGTAATCACAGACCATCTCACAGCCCACTGTGTGAATTATATACACAGTGTGAACCCATCACGGTCTGAAAAGGAAGGCAGGAGGGGAAAAAACAAAATCTCCTTGAATGATGGCTCCGTGCAACAAACTGCATGAATATGCAAAGCTTCCAGCAGACGACTGTTTGTAATGAGTCATTCTCTGTGGGCAGATGGCAGAAAATTATTTCACATTAGCCGGTGTCATTAATATATTTGCAAAACGCTCAAAAATCTTACCAATGGCGGAAGAAGACATTAGCACGACATGATGCAAGTATCATGGCGAATGTAGCGGTTTGTTTCAGTCTGTAACTGGAGGCAGGCTCTCCAGAGTTTACAGCTCTGCAATCAGAGACAGAAGCACCACCTCGTTACGTTCCCTCATTAGAGTAAAAAAAAATCCTGATTCATTTAAGAGTGCAGGCGTCTCATGTCTTATCACGCCGAACGCCGAGTTCAAAGCTCCTGACCTTTAAGTGTTTCGACTCATAATTCATTTCCAGCTGACAGTATTCCCGTCCTCCAGCAAACCTTTGGATGTCAGCGTGAAAAGCCTCCAGGTTACGGTGAGGAGAGGATGTGACATCTGGTGCCGTGAGACGAGGTAATTTGTTCATTGTCCAGGAGACACACAGGGATCATGAGACATGTCGAAAATGCAAAGTGGGTTTCAGTTTTCAATGGAATCAAATCTACATCACTGAAAGAGATAATCTAAACGATGAAAGGGAGAGTAGAAGACAAAGTCAGAGACAAAAAAACGATGGAGATGAAGACCAATGACGAGGAAAACGTGAGAAAAATGTTGATTCATATTTGAATATCTTTGACTCTGCATCAGAGACTCTCAGCTTTGATTCTTCTTCCCTGAAGAGACAAAAAAAAACAAAAAAAAACTGGTCCTCCACTCATCTCATCTAACTACCAACCAACTGGGACGTCTGCCAGTCGCTTCTAGTCAACAAGCTTCCACAGATCTTCCACAAATTGTGATTTTTGTTAGCTTAAGTGCAGATTTTTTTTATGGTTTCCTTACAGTTTACTCAGGAACAAGAGATCAGCAAAGCAACATTTTAAGTGGGTGTTAAGTGACCCTGTAAATACCAGCGTCAAACTGGAGTCCAGCGAGTTCATCGTCTCCTCCGTCAGTTGGCGTCACGGACAGGAAAAGAGCAGCAGCAGAGCAAAAGCCCGGTTCACTGAAGAGGAGACGGCTGTTCTCTCTGCAATAATCACCTTCTGTCAATATTATATAATGACATTTGTGATATAATCTCATCAGCATCACTTCTTATTCAAAGAGTCACCGCTGCATGGTGCACCGATGCTAGTTAAGTTTCACTTTCACTTCATTTCCATGCTCTTAAAACAAAGTTTGTTCATTTATTTTTTTTACATTTTCTCTGTTCATTCTATAACGTCCAGTCCTCTCGTTTTGCATTCTGGTCACAGCTCAAATCCAAATCCACTGTTGACTCAAGGATGCTGCAGACAAACATATTTCTCCATCAATACACAAGCTCTGCGCCGGCGGCTTCTTTTCAGCAGCCGGTGAGGGTCTTCACTGGGACATAATGTAATCACACATAGTTCACACTGCACACGTGTGAACGGTGTAAATTAGTACATTTGCTGGAGGAAAGGTCAGTCGTTATGATTCATCCCGCGTTGGTCCCTTCACAGCAGGCGGGCCCCCCCCCACCCTCCAGCTCTCGCCGGTTCCTGTAAGACAGAATAATTCTGAAAGCGTAAGACTGCTTGACTCTCCATCCATCAAGTATCAGGATGCAGCTCAGAACGGATCTGTATTGATCGGACTTCTTAATATGACACCACATTACGGAGCACTCTCCCCACTCCGAGCCGTGACCTCCAGAAGTGGATCATTTACAGTAAAGTTGAAGATACTCGGTGCTGCTTGTTCTCTGCTGCTAATGACTGCTGGAGCTCTCGTTTCCCCTGCTGTTGGTCTCTGTCCTGAATAAAGAGCTCCTCTGTCTATTTCTAGTGACTCCATCCCAGCGGTTTCCATCAGAGCGGACCCCCAGCTGATTACCCGTGACTCTTCAGTGAGCGTTGATTTATGACTGTTTGGCTCTTATTATTCCTGAGCTCTCTGCTGCAACGCTGCAGCTCTCAGCTGGCATCCAAACATGGAAACACTTCCCTTAAGACTTTGGTTTGATAACAGTTTGCCTCTGACGGAGAGCCAAAAAGTCTACAGAGCAAAAAACATCACTTTCTGGTTCAGAACAGAAGCCAGAAGTGAGACTATATCTAAAAAAAAAAAAGAAAAAAAACTAAATTAATGAGGAGTTAATAGAGAGCAGTAATTAAGAAAATTCTTGTTCTGCTTCGCCACGACTCCATTACTGTCGTTCCCTCTGCTGTAAACAGACCAGCTGCAGAGTCTATTCATAGCCGAGCTGGAGGAGGAAGGGAGATGATCGACAGCCGGTTAAAAAAAGAACAATGGGACCTTGTTGGGACTGTTACAGTCTGTGTTTAACTGTCTGGAACAAGAACAACAGATTAAGAAAAAAGAAAAGGAACGGAGGTGGTGGATCATCGATTTATTGCTGCAATCAGGGACGAATATAGTTTCATAAAAAAACAAATTTGTAAGCGATAATGATCTGAAAAGTCAGTGAATATCTCCGTTATGTAGACCTATCCGTTTCTTCTCACTTCAGTTAAGAAAGTTACATAACTCTGTCATTTCCTTATAAATCTAAGCAAAAAATTAAAAAGTATTATAAAAGTTGGTGGACAGATGAGTTAAAAGGAGTTTTTTCCTCATGCAAACAAAGAAAAGTCTTCAGAGTGGACTGAGTTCAGCGCAGTGGCCTTGCAGCGGTATTATCTCTGTACAGCTGAAGGAAAAGGATTCATTAAATCTCTTAAACTTAAGTTTCTTTCATAAATCTTGGATTGCTATCATGGTTTTTGCATAAAACATGTATGTGATCCTTGAATCGATACCTCCAGTGTTTTGGATTGTCCGTATTTCCAGACTGGCTGAGCGGAGAAAGCAAAGACCTCAGCTGTTTCCCCTGAGGATTTCTCTTGTTGAGTCTCTGCAGACTTGTTAGCATGTTCACTTCCACATCTCCTGTCAAACCAAATACTCTCAACATCACCGACCATGTCCGAACGGCTTTTTTTCACTGTGTATATTTTGCAGTTTATTTCATTCTGTCAAATGTTG
>JAPZDV010000174.1:0-14526 GCA_029814665.1 Acanthurus lineatus
GTTTCTTCTAAAAAACATTTATTTCTTGAAAATCTACCCCGGGGACAGAAAAACTCCCTTAATTGAAGAATCACCCACATATTGATCCAAGAACTTGCCTGTTTATAATAAATAACGAGATACACATTGACTTCAGGAACAAAGCCCTCTCATGTTATTCTGTTTCATTGTGCTAATAGATTTATCCTAGTTTTGTGGCTCACTAAAAAAGCTCCTACTCTTGATCAGTGGCTGCATGCTGTTTCAAATATCATTTCATTTGAAGCTCTCTCCACTGCCTTAAAAGGTAAACCTTATTTATTCCACCAAACATGGGACCCCTTTTTGACTACCTGGGAGCTACTAAATCACAAAGGATGAAGATTGGACTGATTGGCTTGGAAGAAATAAACAAATAAATATATAAAATAATACTGAGGTTTTGTGGTGCAGTTTTGGTGAAATTGTAATTTTGGCTACTATTGTAGAATGTATATTCATCCTTTCCCATACATACGTCATGATGTTCTGAATGGCCACAACATCTTTGATGATGTCCTCTGGTGTAGAGGAATGCTCTGTTCTGGTGCTTCTGGACCTTAGAGCAGCCTTTGATACTGTGGATCACTGCATTATGGTTAATAGGCTCAGACAGTGGGTGAGTGTCATTGGCAGCACTATGGACTGGTTCCTGTCATACCTTGCAGAGCAGAATTTTTCTGTTAGTTGGTCCCTATCTATCTGCTGTTCTATCTTGTGGTGTGCCTTAGGGCTCTGTTTTAGGTCCAATCCTGTTTACTTTATATATGCCTCTCCTGGGTACTCTCTTAAGCAAATTCACAAGCATGTCTTGCCTTTGCTATATTGATGACATCCAGCCATACTTTTCTTTTAAGCCAGATAAGACTGACTGATAAGACTGTCTCTCTGTTTTACATGATTGCCTGAGTGCCATTAATAATTTGATGGCTAGCAATTTCTTAAAGCTTAGTGCAAACAAGAATGAGGTCATTATTATTGCAGCAGACAGTATATTCTCTAGAGTCATTAAATGTTTTGGGTCCTTGTCTTGCGCTGTGCGGACTATCCTTTGAAATCTGGGTGTTATATTTGACCAGTCTATGCTGTTTTCTCCACCATTTAAGTTTCTGTCACATGTGTCTTTTCCACCTCAATAATACTGCTAAATTAAAACCCATGGTCACAATCTAATAATACAATGCTTATTCTAGTGTTAATTTTGTCAGCTCTTTTCAAATTTAGTCTTAGTCCTGTGATTTAGGTCCTTGTGAGTTTTTATCATATTTAGTCATCTGTGTCCTATTTTTTTTTAGTCATTTTAGTTGACCAAAAGTCTTGGCATTTTAGTCTTATTTTAGACACAAGAAAACCAAAAGTATTTTAGTCAAGTTTTTGTCTTATTGATATTTTAGTGTTTCTTTAACTGTTAGATTAATTTTGGCTAAAAATTAATCTAATGACCAGAGAATCTGAGTAATTACACTAGATACAAAAATTAAAACAATATGTTGTAGTGTGTTGAATGTGTCTGTAGAGTTGTCCCCAGTGTGCCTTGAATTGTTGTGGGTGTCTGTCTAAAGGTCATAGGAAACTGTGTTTACATGTGTTCTGAGTCTCTCATTTGTTGCCTATAATGTGGTAATCCATGTTAATGTTCTTTTTACTTATCTGAGAGAATACTGTTACTTTTCAGGTAAGACACTTTTGCACTGGAAGTTGAGTTGCTCTCACAGTTACTGACATGCTGTCTCTTTGTATCAAGACATGAGTGCATCAAATTACATAATATTATTTACTTGATGAAAATTTACAAAATATACTGCCATTCTTGTTTGTTGAAGTACATTTAATTTTCATCTTTTACAGTCATCAATGTTTCATGTTAATATACAGTTGTCACAGCCCTTGTGGACATCTGCTGTCTTGTCCTCATCTCGTCTTAGACATAAAAAAAAAGTCACTGACAAATATTTTTCATCTAACTTTTGTTGAGAAAATTAACACCAGCTCATACATGCCTTTGAGGCTACTCACTTGGACTTCTGTTATTCCAATTTCACTTGCCTCAGTAACTCATCCCTGGACCATTAACAATTAGTCCAGACTGCTGCTGCAAGGCCGCTCACTCGGTCCAGTAGGAAATGTCATGCAACTCCCATATTAGCTTCTTTATGTTTGCTTCCAATCAGGTACAAAATATATATAATATAATATATATATAATAACATATAGAGCTTTATTTGGTGAGGCACTTGCATATATCTATGAACTAGTCCATACCTACTCCACTATCGAGTCACTAAGGTCCTGGGACCCAGGCCCTCTGACTGTCTCTAGCTGTAGGCCTAAAATAAAAGGTAATCGGCTTTTTAAGTTGTGGCGCCTACATTGTGGAATGCTCTTCTACTCAATTGAGGGTCTGCAGTCTTTGCTGAACCTTTTAAAAAACAGTAGGATACCCTGTTTGTATTTGAGAAGTATTTCTCATATTGCGTCGTGTTTTTATCTGATGTCTGAAATTGCATGTTGTCAACATGTCACTGTGTTGTTGAATTGCGTGGCTTTCCATATCACACTCACTGATGCTGTCCTGTGTGATTCTGTCACATAAGCACACGACTTTAGGACTAAATAAAAGCCATACAGATTTTAGTATATTTTTGTCATGATATATTTAATGTAATTAGTTATTTTAAATTCATATTGATGATATAGTTTAAATCTAAAGTGTCAATGTTCTTTATAAAAGACTAGAATCAAAATGATTTCCTTCTGTTTTTCAGGAAATGTAATAGATTCAAATCACAGGGAGCCAGGAGAATCCCTTTTACACAGTGAATGCACCAAAATTAATGTTCTTGGTTATGCAGTGGAATTATTTTTGCTGCAGGTAAATTCTTACTGGCCCTTATGCAAATGATTCATTTAATAGCACTTAAGCTTATAATTTGAAATATTTCCACATTAAAATGTCCAAACAACTATATGTCATGTTATTATATATATATATATATATATATATACACACACATACACACACACACACACACACACACACACTACATTATATATTAAGTCAGATCTTATAATTCATTTTGTGGCCAGTAGGAATCTTTGGGGGAAACATCAGTTAGAGAGAAATTAAGGAATCTGGCTAATCTGACTTACTTAACTTACTAAATCTGACACTTGATGTGGATAACTCTTAAATACACTACCTTGTTTGTAAGCATTGGTGCCTGGGTCAACCAAATAAATTTCTAATCTGCAGTGATGTTAACAGTGAAATAACCAGAGATCATGATCCAGCTTTACTTTACAGTGCCTACTACTACTACCTTTTTTTTTATTGTTTTATTAACGAGTCATCTTGTGGCATACGCAACAAATTGTGTATCCAAACAACCTTTTATATGCTTAACCAGTCATCATGTTTATTATGGAACTGATATTTTCATACGCTGCTGATACACTTACTTGATACACTGTACATTTTTTCCATGTAAGGTCTGATCTATTATAAAAATTCACAAAATGTAAATGTTTTACTGAAAATATAAAAAAAACAGAGAAATGAAGCCTGCCAGAACTGTACTTAGGTTTTTACTTTAGTACTTGTTGTAATGTGCTGTAATCTACCTCTTCATGAGACCTTGATTCATATCCTAAAAAAAAAAAAAAAAAAATTAAAGCTGCAATCAGTGTAAAGCGGGCCATCGCACATAATAGCATGTCAGGGAGGGCTGCGGTTGCTCCAGACAACACACAGTACTCTTGCGTTAGCCTCCTGTACATAGAGAGCTGTGCACACACAACAGTTTAAAGAAATCATAATCATATCATATATCAAACATAAATAGTAGAGTGAAGACAAGTGAATACATATGTGTTCAGGGAGGGACCCAAATCAAACCCATGAAGTTTGGGGCAGATTAGACCATGTTGGCCAATGTTATGGCAACTTCTGATTTTGGACAAAACATCAAAATTTGATACCACACCTGAGAAACTAAAAAGTTTTGTATGAACCTTTGATAACCTTTTATCACAAAGGTCTTAAGATTGGCCAGCATTCAATCAATCAGAATACTTGTGTGGGAGGAGTTTGCAGTACATACCGTTGAAACAGTGAGAAATGGGCAAAAATGACAACAAAATTCACCATGTTGTCCACCATGCCCAGTTTTGGAAACACTGGAGCATGTACAGGAACGTTATAACAATTCAGTCTCAATTGTGAAACATGTACATTCAATGCTAAGCCACAGAGAAACTGTAGGATTGGCACAAACCTTTAATACACTTTCAATCCAGAGGGTCTTAAGATCATACAGACATAATTTGAAGTGGATAGGATTAATTGTTTAGGACAAGTTTGTAAAAGTGTAAAAAAGCATGATTTCCTGTAGCCATTAGTTGAGACAATCACAAGGGGTGAAAATTGTCATACAAATGTATTTAGGGTGGCACCCTTATCAAACCTATGAAGTTTCAGGCAGATCAGACAATGTACACTAGAGTTACAACAATTTTCTAATTTATAGCAAAACATTAAATTTGATGCTGCACCAGGGGAAAACTATGCATTTTGCGCAGACCTTCGATCATTTTTCATCATTAGGTTTTAACATTAGACATATCAAATTTCAAATAAATCCTGTAGAAGGAGTTTGCAAAAGTATGAGAGGTGGAAATCATGAAAAGGAAATTATAGCTTCCTGTTGGGTTTTGGAGAGGGGGATTCCAAGAGGCTTCTTGATGTGTCTGAGTATGATACACAAGTGTACCAAATTTCATAATTGTAGGTGAAAGTGGCCATTAGGGCTACACGTTAGGGGCTTCTGTGGAGCCATTTTGCCAATATACAAAAATTTTGCCAGGCCAGACGTGTACCAAGTTTCATAAGTTTTTGAGCACGTTAAATTGCAAAAAAGGCAATTCATTATTATAGAAAATAATTACTGAAGCTGCAAGCAGCATTGAATGGGTCCTTGCCCCAGACAGCGCAGAGTACTTATGTGTTACATTCTGGTACATAAAGAGTTGCCTGTGCAGAATTTGAGAATTTGATGTCAGTCATATCCCGATTGTCATACAGGGTTTACTTATAGAAGCCACCAGGGGATGTGACTTTAATTGAGCATGTCACTATCCGAAAAATGAAATTCTTTTTCAACCTGTGAAATTTGGGACAGATGCACTACTATTTGATGTGTTAGGACAGTAGCAGCAACTTATCATCATCCCTGTGTTTTGGCTTGTCTCTTCCAATCTGAGGTGGATTTGATCATTGCCAGGAGAAGTATATCAAGGTGTAAAACATGTCATTTCCTGTGGCCAGCTGGTGGCACCATGAATATTGTCATAAAAATTTAATCATATTGGGAATGTTAGCAAATGTGAAGCTTGGGCCTGGTAAGACAATGTAGACTGAGGTTAGATTAAATTCCTAGTTCATGTCAAAGCTTGTAGTTGGATGCCATGCCATGGACACAATCGTTAAATTTTAAGTCTTTTGATGAGTTTTCATCCCAAATTAATGTAGATGACAAATGATGAAGTAAATCTGATTGATTGTGTAGGAAGTTTTTGTTAAAGTACAACGCCTAGAAATAGGAAAAAAATCACCACTTCCCATTAAATTTAAGCTCTAACTCCACCACACTCTTTATTTGTCCTGCATGACACTATGTGCGTGTTCATGCTGTTAATTCCAGAGGTAGTGAAATGTGGTATGCAGGGGTTGCTCTGTGTAAGATTTTCTACAGGGTGCTAACAATCCAGTTGGCAACACTGACTAAATATTGACCTGTAGACATGTTGGTGGGACTTAAGGTGGGAGTTTGGTACAGATCGGAAAATGTACAGAGAAGTTATAGCAACTTCCCGTGTCATGGCGAAACCTTGAAATTCAACTCCACGCCATTCAGTGCTGACTGAATCTGTTGATAATTTTTGGTCAGAAAGTAATGTAGATAACTCACACTGATTTGAAGTCAACCTGATCAGATCTGTAGGATGAGTTTGTTAACGTTCAAAGCATGGAAATTGGCAAAAAATGATGACTTAATTAAAAATGGCTGACTTCCTGTTTGGTTTAGGTTATGGGCCAGTGAGACTTTTTTGTTCATCTGTGCGTCATACGTATGTGTACCAAATTTCATTCATGTAGATGAAACATGGAGCAGGGGCTGCGTCATTGAAATTGTGTGGATGGCACTATCAAGCCAATTTGCCAGGACCAAGCCCATGACCCATATGGAACAGTTTTCTTTATTCCTTTAAATGCTAGCTAAGTGTCGTAGGCCTAGGTGCAGCCCAAGAACCTAAAAAAAGCATCCTGTTTCATGGTGAAGTATGCATCGTTAGAACCATGCCCTTTTACAAATCCAAAAGCTTTTGATAACTTTTCATCTACAACATTTTTTCCTATGTCTTGAGCAAAGTTCAGCAGGATCTGATCAACCCCTCTGGAGGAATTTGTTAAAGGATAAAAAAGCACTTCTAGTCACCTGTAAGTAGCACACGCAATCACAGTTTTGTAAAATGAGCATAAATATGTGCTCAAGCCAAGGCTGTAATCAAACCTCTGAGGTCAGAGACAGATTGGGCCATGTAAACTAGTTATGGCATCTTCCTGTGTAATGATGACACATCAATGCGCCCTGTGTCATTGTGGTCATGCCATTTGATAGTACGTCACAATTTTTATTGTGCTGTGTCATCATTGTCTTGAGGCTGCCATGCCACATTTGAGTTTGATCTGCTCAGCCTGCTAGAAGCAGCAGGCGAATTAGTAAAACATGTCATTTCCTAATGCCAGCAGCTGTCGCTTTGAGTGTGACATTATATTTACATGTTGTAGGGTACAGGCCAGGACCTTTAACAGATATGATAACGTTCATGCATGTTGGACAGAGTCAGTTTAAGTTATAAGCATTTGGTGCCTCATGGTGAAACACTCAAAATGGTCACCATGCCACAGCCCCACTGATGATCATAAACTAAAGCTTTTATCAACTTTTCATTACTAAGGTCTTAAGAGTATATAGGCCAAATTTCAAGTGGGTCTAATGAATCTGTAGGAGGAGTTAGTCAAAATACAACATGTGGAAATCACCCAAAATGTGAAAAAATCCCCAAAATTTTGAAGGGCACAGCCATTAGGCCCCACCCATGGTAATGTTCGACGTGTGAAAGCTATGGCAAATTTGGTGAGATTTTGATAATTTTTTTTTACCCTAAAAAAATTTTTTGTTTGTAATGACAAAAACTCAAAATGGCTGCCCTGCCAAAGCTACACCATTAATCGATAATAAAAGCTTTTGATACATTTTTATCATTAAGATCTCATCGGTATGTAAACCAAATTCCAGGTAGTTTAGATTCATTTTGTGGGAGAAGTTCATTGAAGTATGACACATTGTCATTGGGAGTCATTTCCTGTGGCCAGTAGGTGGTGCTATGAATATTGTTGTATTGTTTAGATTGGAACTCCTATCAAGCATAACAAGTTTGATTAGGACTAGGACTTTAGGACTGGAGTTTGGATATCATCACCTTGTTAAGGCCTATCTTTTAAAATTTGAGTTATATTTGATCGTGTTAGGAAAAAATACATGATAACGTAAAACATGTCATTACCAATTGCTAGTAGATGGCACTCTGACTATTACATAGTATTGATATTTTGTTGGGTTCAGGCCAGGACTCGTAACACAAATGTGAAGTTTGGTACATATCAGACATTGTGCATTAAAGTTATAAGCATTTTTTGTTTTATTAAGGCCACCACACCAAAGCTACACCATTAATCAAAGACACAATCTTTGAATAATTTTTTATCACAAAGGTCTTAAGTGCGCCCAGACATAAATTCAAGTCATTCAAATTAATTTTGTGGGAGGAGTTCTTCAAAGTATGACCCCAGTCATAGAAAGTCATTTTGCTGTAGCCAAAAGGTGACACAATAAATATGGCCAAATATTGGTGTCTAACTGTGTTCAGGTCAGGACTCCAGTCAAGAATGTGAGGTTTGGTATAGAGTTGACCTTCAACACAAAAGTTCCAACAATTCCATGTTTCATGGCGAGACATGAAAACATTAGATCACAAGACATCATCTGTGTCTAGATGGCACACACCAAATCTGAAGTCAATCTGAGTAATGCTCAAGGACAAAAAAATAAAATAAAACATAAAAAAGACATAAAAAATACATGATCAAATTGCCAAAAATGGCCAATTAATTCAAAATGACAGACTCCCTGTTGGATTTAGGAGATGAAGCCAAGAGACTTTTTTTTTGCATTTGGACATGATACATGTGTACTGATTTTCGTGCATGCCAGTGAAAAGTGCTGTGGGGGTTGCTGTTAAAGGGGTTCCAGTTGGCCACGCCCATCAATGAAAAATGTAGTATTTGTAAATTTTCACCAATTTGAGTTTTCAAGCATTGTAAAGTTGCCAAAAAAGCATTTCATTTGGTAGAGACAAAAATGATAATTAACAGGTATACTTGTAGGTGGTGGATGGCCTATTTCATTTGCAGTAAATGTTACAGATAGGCAAATGAGCCATGTGCTTGATATGTAAAGTAACCATGCTGGTGCTCTGCACAGAACCACTGCATGCTGACAGCGGAGTGAAACACTGTGATGCTGAGATCATTGTCACTTGATGGGAATATTAATTACCATAAAGCTTGCCAACTGGTGCATCCAAGTTGGAGGAGCTAACAAGAACCTGTCATGGGGAAAGGCAACATGTTACCGGACAAAATACAACAGCTAAGATAAGACAGAAATGACAGAAATGATGAGTAACATTAAGTAGGTCTAATTATTTTAGTGGTGGGTCTTCCCTGCATTTATAATATGATTTTCGCTTATTTGTTGGTTAATACTCTCCGTAGTGCTTTGTGATAAAAGTTGTCAAAAGCTTTATTTGGGTTCAAAGGTGTACCTGTAGTGTGGCGTCCATTTTGAGCAATTCACCATGACACAAAAAATGTTCATAACATCAGTGGACATTGTTGGATTCATACCAAGCTTCACATGTATGTTTAGCTTCCCAACATGAACCCAACAACATGTTAATGATATGTCATAATCACAACGCCACCTACTGGCCACAGGAAATGACATATTTTACACTTTAATATACTTCTTCCAGCATGTTGATCAAATCCACCTCAAATTTGAGGTAAGCCAAAACACGGTTATGATGATAAGTTGCTGCTCCTGTCCTAATACATCAAATGGTGTAACTGTGGCAGTGTGGTGAAGTTTCACATTGCTCTAAAAGAAAGGTCATAGTTGTAACTTTCTTGTTGCTCATCCCATCTGTCCCAAATTTCACATCTTGAATAAGAATGCTATTTTTAGGACAGTGACATGCCCAATGGAAGTCGCAAACATTGCGCCATCTGGTGGCCACCACAAGTAAACCCTATATGACAATCAGGATATGAATGACATCAAATTCTCCTGCACAAACAAATCTCTATGTACAGGAAAGTAACACACTAGTACTCTGCATTGTCTGGGGCGACAGTGGCCCTCCCCAATGGGCATCAGGGTGTGAGGGCCCCTTCAATGCTGCTTGCAGCTTAACTATTATAGTTACTGTTTTCACTTAAAAAGCAACCCCCTGACACATTTTCCCAACATGCATGAAACCCCTCCCGCAGAAAAAATCCAAAAGACATGAAATTTGGTCTGGGCATGCTAATGTCCTTTGTGATTCAAAGTTATCAAAAGCTTTTGTTATTGATTAACAATGTGGCCATGGGGCAAAGCAATTTTGAGCATTTTGCCATGAAAAACGGCTGTTTCTGAGGGTGAAGGAATCAGCATAATTGCACCAAACTTGCCACAATTGTTGCGTATGTCAAAAATTAACATCTGATATACATTTCAGTAGTGGGTGGGGCCTAAGGGCTGTATAGCGCCTCCTATAGAATTTTAACAAAGCAGCCCCAACAGTCCATGTGACATAGAGTTACACAATTTTGGCAATTTCCCATGTTGTATTTCAACAAACTGCTCCAAGAGATTATATTAGACTATAAATTTAGTTTATATACTTATCAAAAGCTTTTGATTTTGTTAAAGGGAGTGGCAATGATGTGGCAGCCATTTTGAGCATTTCGCCATGAGGCAAAAAATGCCTATTTCTTTAACGGACATTGTCTAAAATGCGCTGGGTTAGGAGTCTTGCCCTGAGTCCTCCAACCCATAAATATTTTTCTCATAGTTAGAACGCAACCTCCTGGCCACAAGAAAATGAAATGCTTCAGAATTATATGTGCTTCTACATGCAGGTTGATCAGATAAATCTCAAAATTGGTGAGATAAGCCTAAACATATTGATGATGAACACATTGCAGCTTCTTTCCTTGTATATCAACCAGTGTAACTGATGTGGCTCAGTGAATGTTTATGTTTCGCCAGGATAAAGAATCTTGTTATAACTTCACTGTTTCTGACCCAGTCTGTCTCAAATGTCACATGGTGATTAAGAATATATCTGAGAAAAAGTGACATGCCAATGAGGAATCCCACACATTGCGCCCCCTGGTGGCTACTGCAAGTGAACCCTGTACGACATCAATGTTATAATTTAGATCAAATTCTCATGTGTGCCCAACTCTTTGTGCCCTGGAACGTAATGCAGAAGTATTCTGCATTGTCCAGAATGACTGTAGCCCTTCCCGATGGTTTGATTTTCATGTTTTTTCTTTGTTCATCAGAAAAAATAATAAAATAGTAAAATACATTTAGGTGTCGGTTTGTTCTAAAAAAGTACAAAAAATACACACATTATTAGTTAAATTAATTGTGATTTTGATTTGAGGTCATGTCCCCCAGTCATGATCTCATGTTTTTAGGAGCTGTATCATACAGGTGCTACAGAGTTAATGTCATGTTTGTGCTTTTTTTTTTGTATTGTGTGAATTACACAAGAAAAGATTCATTTCATTTATTATTTACAGCACAAAATCCTACAGAGAAATATAGTGTGTAGTTTCTTCGTGCCACCACTATGAAACAAAACTACACCTACATAGGTTATTCATAAACAATTTTATAATAATTCTAATTCTAATAATTTAAATTATAAAAAATAATTAAATGCTTTTTAATCAGGGAATAAGCTGCCCTGTGGTCTGCAGAATGGCAGTGGATAATTCTTTATCTCTTGCCAGACATCATTAGAGGAACAGTCTATGGCAGAGATGAGTATTGTCTTTTAAAATTAACAACAAAAGTCTTTTAAAATAAAAACAGTTAGATGAGTTTGTGTTTGTTTTTTGTTTTTTTTTCTTTAGTATTTAGTGTTTATTGTTAGTGGTGTACAGTTCATCTGTCATGTTTCTTTCTAAAGCTACCAAGTGGTTTTCCTGTTTTTAGGTCCCCATCAATGACACTAACACCCAGTTTGTGGAGCAAACCATAGCCATCATGAAGAACCTATTAGATAACCACACAGAGGGCAGCTCTGAACACCTGGGACAGGCCAGCATCGAGACCATGATGCTCAACCTGGTCAGGTGGGTACTCGCTGCTCTCCTTAGCCTCATTGTCTGTTTGTATCCTGTCCTATCCTATCCTGTCCTATTCCATCGTATTTCAGCCTATCATTTCATTCCAGCTATTTATCTGTTAGCCACTACAATTACTTTGCTCATGAGCAATTAAGTTTTAACAAACCTATTATTCTGCATCCTCTGTCATCAGCCTGTCAGTTCCTGTGTGGTAATTCTTGGGAAAGGCAGGCATTGTAACAGATAATAGAGAAACTGCATAAGGATCTTTTTGAAAAATGTAAACACTTGTAATGCTACAGCAGTAGTTAAAAAAAACAAGCAAAGAACAGTAAATAAGAAAATAACCAAGATAAAACTTTAGTAATATTTTGTTAGTTCAGTATTAGTCAAACATTTTCTAGTTGCTTTATAGTAGAAAAGAACAGAAAAGAAATCCATTATTTATCAGGGTGAAAAAATGTCTAAAGCTCATTCAAACATAAGAAATCACAAAACAATGTTACAAATAGGTCAAGATGAAAAGCGAATGCAATCCGAGTTTTGAAACACTGTGCACTAGTAAAGCCTACTCAGGTATTAAATAAGATTATAATGTTAATAATTATAAAAAATCTCATTTTCATCATACATTCTACGGGCAGTACACTGTGTTCTCTGTTGTATTGACCAGTGCTTCATCCCCCAGGTATGTTCGCATTCTGGGTAATGTGGTCCATGCAATCCAGATCAAAACCAAGCTATGCCAGCTTGTTGAGGTAATGATGGAAAGACGAGATGACCTGTCCTTCTGTCAGGAGATGAAGTTCAGGTCAGTGACAATGGCTGATTGTTTGGAATACACACTTTCCACAGGATGTTGGCAGGTCAATAAAAAGCAATGTTGATGTCTAAACATCAGGTACCTGTTTGACTGTTTTACTCATCAGTCTGTTGGCTATATGCCTGGTATTATTGAACAATGCAAACCTCAGCTGCACCTTGTTTACTCTTCTGCTGTCTGGCAGAGCTGTAGAAGTATCTGCCATATCACTAGTCAAAAGAACAGCCTTTTCCTCAAGTTCTAAAGCTTCTCAAGTTAACCTTAGTACTCAAACATTTAAAAAAAAGATTTTTTTTGAACTGAATGATTAGTTGTACACCTATATATTTCTTTGGTAGTTTGTTGTAGCATAAAGGGCAAAAGTGATTATGGATTATGCAACCGTATGTTAAATAAGCTATAAAATGATAAATGAATTATGAATCTTGTTTTCCACCCTCTCATTTGCCCACCACTTTTATTAATGCTGTTGTCTTCCTCGGTTGTTTTAGGAACAAGATGGTGGAGTATCTGACAGACTGGGTGATGGGAACTTCCAACCAAGCTGCTGATGATGACATTAAGTGTCTGACTAGGTGCCACTTTTTTCCCTTGCTCATCTGAACTGATTGGGAAGAAACATAGAGAGCTCCCTCCTCAATATTGTGTCGTGTGTGTGTGTGTGTGTGTGTGTGTGTGTGGTTTGCAGGGACCTTGACCAGGCCAGTATGGAGGCAGTAGTTTCTCTGTTAGCTGGTCTTCCACTGCAGCCAGAGGAGGGAGACGGAGTAGAACTGATGGAAGCTAAATCTCAGCTCTTTCTTAAGTAAGAATACACCTATATTCAACCCTCAACAAAAGTTCAGTGAGGGGTAATGAGGCACAACCTCAGTATTTGTCAAGAACCTTCCTTACCTGGTATATAAAATGAATGCTATGCAAGTGTGATGGAAGAACATTTCATTATTTCTCACTTGAGCTTGTAGTTTTGAGGGTGGGTATGAAGGTGTGTACATAGTTACACCTCTCAGATTACTTTGGTGGAGACAGGTCCTGAACCTAATATGACAAGTTGGAGCTATATTAGGTTAAAGCCACATTATGTAGGAATTTGTTTCTGTGCAATTTGGCACCCCCAAGACATTCCATGTATTTTTCCTCATCTTTCAAAGCTTGAACAAGCCCTGTACACAACTCAGAACAACAATAGTATTTTGATGGAAACACAGCTCAGCACACTAAGCTCATACAACCTGAACTAGAGAGACACCCACTTATAACATATTTCCAGCTAAACCTATGTCAAAACAGGCAGATTTGGCTTCAAAAACCAGCAAGCAGACATTGTTTCTGACACAGCCAAACATCCAGCTTGCTTTGTAGTTGCTTAGTCAGACGAGAAGCAAGCAGGCACTTACTTACTGTAAGTCCAGTTTTGTGTCTGTCAGTTGCCTTTTCCTCAGCTACACGCTAGTCTGAGAAAACTCCTGCCAGCATTGCCAGCAAGAGAAAGGCAATGCTGCTCAATGTAGCTGCAGCTACAGTACACAGCAGGAAGTCTTGATGCCTTCAGGAACTTCTGTGCATCACGGAATTAAGGCAGAGCAGTTGTAGGACATCAGAGGGAAAACCAGAGGGCTTTTTTATCCCTAATATGACCCGGTTTCACCAAAATGAATGTTTTGTGAGACATAGTAATGAGCAAGATTAAGTTTCGGTTTCGAAACTGCAGCCTGTGGCTCAAAGTTACATAGGGTGTTAAGCTACAGGAGGACTGAGTGGCTGAGGCAGAGAGCCCAGTCAACCTGTTACACTGCACCTTGACATATAAAATGAATTTTAAAACTCTTATTTTTTTTTTTTTGAACTTAATTTTTATTACATTTTTTTCTTTATCAGTACAATACATTGTATACATTTCAATACAATTAAGTGAATTTCTTTTCCATTTTTTTTTCCCCTTCTTTTTTCCCTAGCTGTATTTGTATTTATACATATCTCCATATGCACACTATGATGGTAATGAAATAAAGTAAATAAATAAATAAATAAAAAAACAACAACGAAAATAATAATAATAATAATAATAACAGTCACATAGAAATAAAGATTATGTCCACTCAAAATTGTGACATCACAAGCCCATATCATTGTCAGTATCAGGATGACAGCATTT
>JAPZDV010000175.1:0-12377 GCA_029814665.1 Acanthurus lineatus
TATCTATCTATCTATCTATCTATCTATCTATCTATCTATCTATCTATCTATCTATCTATCTATCTATCTATCTGAATCTTTTTCATATTTGTTTCTGTGTAAAAAACTTGGAACAAGACATTTTAAGGTGCAGTGTGCAGGATGTAGTGCCATCTAGCTGTGAAGTTGTGCATTGTACCCAGCTGAATGTGCCTGTTGTTTGGTTTGTCCATTCTGGGCTTCTGTAGAAACATGGTGGACTCTGTGGAAGCCTCTAGTCTCATTCTGAGCTCATGAAAACAGAAGGATCCCTGTTTATATTCCAGTGATTCTGTACAAAGGCAACATATCTGTGATTATTATAGTTCTGTCAACAGATCCTGATGAATCCTGCACACTGAGACCACAATCTGACTCATTTTATTAAAATGGAGGGTTTTGATGACGGACATCTAAAGCTTTTATCTAAAAACCTCAGCATGTGATCAGTTCAGCCCTCAGTAACGTCAGAACTCATCTAAAAGAGTCAAACCAGAACTACTTCAGACAGGACGATCATCTCACAGTGATGAAGACGTATGAAGCAGCTGAGCCAGACTAGAAGAGACCAGGGAAAAACCACCACAGACCCGATCAGACGTGATCAGACGTGATCAGACCCGATCAGACCCAATCAGACATGATCAGACCTGATCAGACCTGATCAGACCCGATCAGACGTGATCAGACGTGATCAGACGTGATCAGACCCGATCAGACCTGATCAGACCAGATCAGATCGGTCCTTTTCCAGATGCTCTGTTGCCGTGTTCCTCGTGTGTTGTACAGAATCACCTGTGCAGTCTCAGGTGAGACAGTTTGCAGTTTTTGGAGCAAAACGTTCATCGTGTTTCTGTCAGCAGCTTCCTGAAGCTGCCTCATGTTGCCTGTGAGCAAAGCAACACATCAAAGGGACAAAAAGTCAACAAGACAACATGACAGAGACACACACACACATACAAACAGACACACACATACAAACAGACACACACACACACACACACAAACACACATACACACACACTTTCTCTCTGCCCTTCAACAAGCACCAAGAATTTATTGCAGAATGTAATTAAGGCTTTGATTCTATACTTTTACCCCTGAGACACACACACAGACTCACGCACCCACACACATACGCACACACACACACCCACAGACACACACATACGCACACACACACCCACGGACACACACACACACACACAAAGCGTTCACAGCGTCCTTCAACATGCCAGGAAAGTAATTTATCTTTGCTGTGCGATTAGGAAATCCTTGTTTCATCACAAATCCTCCTGACAAACACACTTTCATACATACACACACAGACACACACACACACACACTCTCACACACCCCTAATTACCTGATGGGTGGGGCTGTTGCTATGGTTACATGTGGAGGTTTTTAGGCAATTTTGGTGGCCGCTGCTGTTATAATCAGATTAAAATTTAATTTCATGTGTCAGATATTGGGACAGATGGTTTGTAACACACAAATATACAGTGTGTGTGTGTGTGTGTTTGTGTGTGTTTGTGTATGTGTGTGTGTGTGTGTGACTCACAGAGACAGTCTCTCTTTCTTTCTGGCTGTTAATTGTAAAATATTGTAAATATGTTCTGTTTGGTCGTTGAAACAGAAACATAATAAGCGTCTCTGAGTATCATTTAAATCCTGTTGAGGTGGAACAGTTTTGGACAGTTTTGATGAATTTCAGTGTCTTTAAAGGGCAGCTTTTTGTGATTCTGTGTGAGATAAAAAATGTCGACATCGTTTCATTAAATGATGTCGTTGTACGTTGAGTTTTGTGGTTTGGTTTGATTCCTGCAGTGCGGTGAGAAAACACAAGCTCAGTTTGTTTGGGAGGCTCATGAGGTGGTTATGATGCAGCCGAGAAAAAAAGATTGCAGGTTTCGGTTCAAGTAAAAGAGGTTATTTGGTTCAGACGAAGTCGGGCCGGTTCTAGCATCGATGCTAAGCTAAGCGAACCACATCCGGACTCCAGCTCGCTTCCTTCAGCTTCACATTGAGTGGATTTACAGAGACAGAAGCTCCAGGAGGAAAGAGAGAGATGAGGAGGATCATGATTGAACTGTTTAACATAATCTGCAGAGTGTGAGGCTGATAATCAGTGTGTGTGTGTGTGTGTGTTTTCTAAGAGTGTGTGTGTGCCGACATAAATGTTTGTGTCAGAAATGAACATTTTCTAGTTTTTATTAAAAGTCTTTCAGAGAGGAAAATAACACACAAAGAGCAGAAGAAACGAAGGTTTGCTCAAAAGAAAAGACAAAGTTTGAGCTTCAGTTTATAGTTCAAGTCGATCAAACTTTATTTATACAGCAACTTTCAAACAAATCAAATGCAAGACAAAGTGCTTCACAAGTGTCGGATGTTAAAAATGGAGACCAATGCATGCGGAAAAAAAAGAATTAAAGATGAAAAAAAAGATAATGCAAGCAATAAAAATAAAAGTGTGGAAGTTATTAAAATAAAACAGAATAAAATATACGAACCAATAAAACGCTGAGATGACAGTCAGGTCGAGTTTCATCAGGAGTGTGTGAAGGCGACAGACACCTGGCAGCCAATCAGACGGCAGGATTCTCTCTGTCTGTGGCGCACAGGAACTGTGTGTGTGTGTGTGCGTGTGTGTGTGTGTGTGTGTGTGTGTGTCCTAGTTTTGCAGATGACTGGACGCTCTGCAGGGACCATCTATCCGTCCACACCTCACCCTCCCTCCTTTCTTACCTTTCCTCCCTCCATCATTTAATATTCTGTCCTCCTTCTTCAGCTCCTCTTAATGCTGTTCTTCTCCTCCTCCTCCTCCTCATCCCTCCTTCTCTCTAACCTCTTTCCATCCATCACCCCCCCATCACCCTTAAAGAGGAAAGTGTGTGTTCACTTTGTTTTCACTTCCAGCTGATTCTGCTGTTGTTTCCGCTGCAGCTGCACTTTGTTGCTTTTTCCTGCAGAAATAATCAATCAAACAAAATCTGATCAGAAAGATCACGTGATCCCAAACTGCAGGTGATTTCTGAGGATTCATGCTGATTCTCGTCCGTCGATCACAACGATCGATCGTTCAGACAGACGTGTTGGTGTCGGATGATTAATCACTTTTCATTCTTCTTATTGAATCAGATGACTTTTGATTCCTTCTGTTCATCAAATCATTTCTCCTTTCTTTCCATCACTTACTCTTTTCCTCCTTTTTATCTTTTTGTTGTCTCTCCTTCCCTTCCCTCCTCACCATCTTTCCTTCATTCCTTCTCTCTTTTTTTACCTCCTCAGCTCTTTCTGCTCTCCTTTCTTCCTTTTCTTGTCTCATCCTTCCTCTTACTCTCTGTCTTTCTTCTTTCACTCTCCCTCCTCTCGTCTTCTCACTTCCTCTATTTTTCTCTTCATTCCTCTCCTCTTTTCTCTCCCCTCTGACCCTTGTTTCCTCTTTCCCTCCCTCTTTTTCCAGACTCTCTCTCTCTTGCTTCATCCTCCTCTTATTCTCTCCTCCGTTTGTTCCTCCTCTCCTCTCCTCCTCTCCTCTCCTCCCTCCTTCCCTCTCTCTTCTCTTGACCCTAATTGCTGCAGCTGCTCTGTCTGGGCGAGCGAGGCTCAGATAAACAGATAAAAAAAAAGAGCGAGAGGCAGAGTGAAGGAGGAGAAAACTCTCCTCATCAATTATTTCCTCTCAGTGTCTGAGTGCATTCCTCTCCTCCTCCTCCCATCTTCTCATTTTTCTTTCTCTCCTCCTCTTATTGTCTCCTTTCCTTATTCTATCTCTTTTCATCTTCTCTTTTTTGTTTTTTCTACCTTTCTTCCCTCCTTGCTTGTTCAGGCTGGTTTCATCTTCTCCACTCCTCTTCCACTCATCTGTCCTCCTCCTCTTCTCTTCCTCACACCTTCTCTTCACTCTTTTTCCCACGATCACTCCTTTCTCCACCTCCTCTCCTCTCCATCCTCACCTCCTCTCCTCTCTTGTTCTGTTTGTCTCTCCTTCTTTCCTCCGACTGCTTCATCCTTCATTTTTGCCTCCTCACATCTCTCTTGTCTTTCTTCACCTTTGCCTCTGTTTCCTTCTCTTCTCTCCTCTGCTTTCCCTTCTTTCCTCTCCTCCTCCAAAATCCCAGTCTTAAACATAACTTTTTTATTTTTTATTCTTTCTTTCCCTCCTTCTTCTCTTTTCTTATTTCACCCTCGTCTCCCTTTCTTCCTTCCTTTACTGTCTCTCCTCCTGCATCACGATCTCTCCTTTCCTTCCCTCTTTTCTCTTCTGTCGTCTCCTCTTTCTGTCTCCCTCGTTCATCTCTTCCTGTATTTCAATTTAATTCTCTCTGTTCTCTCCTTCTTTTCCATCCTTCCTTCCTTCCATCCTTCCTCTCTTTGGTCCGTCTCCTCTCTGTCTCCCCTCTTCTCCTCATCTTCAATCATTCAACACACATCATGTGATATTTAAACACACACACACACACAGATGGATTGTTTCAGTCACGTGTGTGTGTGTGTGTGTGTGTGTGGAGTAAAAATAAACACAGAAATGTGGATTATGCAAAACGAACAAATAAAACACATTAGAGACGCTCTGAAACAACGTGAGCTTCCTCTCAGCGACAAACCGACATGAGTTAATAACAAAGAGAGAGGGATGGAGGGATGGAGGGGGGAGGAGGAGGAGAGAGAGCGTGGGAGATGTAAATACAGGAGAGAATGAGAGGACAGAAAATAGGAAGAACGAGGCGTAGAAGCAGAGAAAACAGAGAGAGAGATGCAGACTCAACAAAGGAAAGACAAAAGAGAGAGAGAAAGTGATTTGAATCTCGGCTGGACGAGAGAAACGAGTGAAACGGTGAAACACTGAAACTCGGCCTGAGGCCTCGGCGAACAGAGAGTCTGCTGAACGGACGAGTGGCCACAAAAAAAGGAAACACAAGGGATTTGTTCCTTGGTCCTGTGGTTTGGGTGAGGGAGGGGTCACAGGGGTCAGAGGGGTCAGAGGTCATCTGGAATCAGCCTCGCTTCGTAAAGAGTCTGTATTTTAAATTCAGTTTAATTAATTGATCCATCGATTGATCGGTTGATCAGAAGTTTGGTGACCTGACTTCGCTGTCAGAGGCGTCCACAGTCCTGATTCAGAGTCCAGTCGGAGATGGTGCGAGGTGGAGATCTCCATCCTGACCGTGTTGCTTTACTGCTTTACTGGGTTTTGTTGTGACAGCAAACCAACATGTGACCATCAGAATGTATCCTTCAGCCACAGCTTAGCACAGACAGAATATAGTCCCAAAACAGACAGTTAATGGGGAACAGTTCCTCCTGATCTGTGTCAAGCTTCAGGAGAAGAAGCAGAAGAAGAAGAAGCAGAAGTCAGACTGTGGGTTCATTTTCCATCTGTTACCGTAAAGCCAGCAGATCACATCACCGTCAGAATAAACATGAGACATGATTATACAACGTTCATGTGACACGCTGGTATCATATGATAGGATACTTTAATGGTGACTGATGGATCAGATTTCTCACTGGAAACATGCCTCATACATGCTGTGTGTGTGTGTGTGTGTGTGTTATTTTGGGAATGATTTTCAGAGATTTATTTCCTGCATGTCGTACGTCTAATATTAGCACAGCTTCCTGCTCACATGTCCGATTGATGCTCATTTGATATTAATATTCCGGCTCTGACTCTTTCTGTGGATCAGAGGAATCAATCCAGAGTCAGTACGACATCCTGCTGTGATGCAGAGTCGAGGCCGGGTCATGACCTGCAGCCTCACGTCCTTTATCATCTGTTATGTTTTATTCACATCCAGCTGTTGTACATGCTCAGCTCTCAGCTCCCCTCTGTGTGTTGACTCGTTGCCTCAGCTGATACAAACAATCAGCGCAGTATCATCTGCGTACGTGATGATTTTGCACATCTTTCAACTTGTTTTTGCAGTTATGGCTGGTTTGGTCAAATATAAACCACTGAGGTTAAAAAGTTTAGAAATGCTGAAGCAGAACAGAGTGTTTAGACTTTATTTCTGCTGCTATCAGTCTTGTGAATGACACTTTGAAATCAAATGTAATTTGTGTTTTGTATTTGTTGTTGTACTTATTTGTTTTGTGTGATGTGTATTTATCACTGCTGGCTGAGAATCAAATTACCATTCAGGGATGATAAAGACACCTTGAACCTTGCAAGTATATAGCTAATTTATTTAACCTTGTGCAGCACAGAATTTCACAATGAAATAAACCTTAGAAGAAAAAAATAAACCAATTTCTTTTTTTGCCCAGGACGACAAAAGCAAATAATGATTAATTATTGCTATTATTGCTATTAATGATCATGCACCAATAGCAATAAAGATTCTTGATGTAAAACCCTGAGGAAGTTTGAGTAATTGTGAACTACAGGCCTGCAGATCGACTTTGCCATCCTGGAAAATAATTTTGGCAGTACGAGCAGGGAGTTTTTATTGTACGTCCTCATAATGACCCATGTGAGTGGAACTGAATGAGCTTAAGTTTGAGGCTTAAGCCACTAAAACTGCTGGATATTTTTTGATGTTGGATCGTGATTAAAGACCTAAACGCTGACTTTTGTTTCCTGAAGTTTGAGGGGGACGTTTTGTTTCCAAACTGGTCCACTGTGGAGTATTTTTAACAGGGTTTCTTATCTGTCCGTCTGTGGTTAGATTCTCTGTCGTAAATATGTTTCTTTTAAAGTCATGACGGGTTTCATCTGTCGAGATCTGAGTGTCTGAACCTGAAAAGCTCTGCAGCTTTAAATAACCGCTCTGAATGCTGAATATAGACTCAGAGTGACTTCGAATTTCATTAGCTTTTGATTTATTTTTTTTATATTTTAATGTGTCACTTTTCTTTCCTGACCATCTCTTCTCTTTTTTGGGCCTTTTGTTTTTTTCTCTCTGTTATTATGTCTTCACTCATTGTCCCCTTTCTTTCACTCTTTTTTTAAATTCAGTTTATTAAAGTTTGAATCAGCAAATATTAACATATTTACACCTACTTTCTGTAAACTGACTCAGTAATTACTGTGTAATATGGAGGTTTAAATTTAGAGTCATAGATGAGAGAGAACTCGTTTGTTGTCCTGAACTCCTGACTGAACTCTCACTTAACTTGCCGAGAAGATTATTGTCTGCATGCAGCCAGTCGTCATCACTTAATCCTGTTTCTGGATGGTGAGAAGTTTAGTTGAAGCCAAACTTTTCCTCCTGAAAATATTTTATCTTAAGAACCTTTTATGATTTGAGTCCTCATTTATTCACAAGAAAAATACAGCTATATAGCTTTATGTTGCAGAATGACGTTTTCCGGGTTTTTCCATTCTGTGCATCATCTCTCGAGGGTAAGAAACTCTGAGGAGAGCTGCCAGTGTTCATGCCTGTATTTAAAGATCTGTCAGTCAATGTGGGGGTGACAGCAGCCTCCAGCCCTGTGATCTAACTGTGGAAGTGGACAGAGATGATCTCCGGTCTGAACGGCCCTTCAACAGATTATATATCTGTCACAGAGAGGGGCCAGAGTGAGACATGAGAGAAGGAAAAGAAGCAAAAAACAGAGGATTCAACAAGAAAAAAGGAACATGGGAGAAAGGAGGAGGAGAGGCAGGATTTCAGTTTGTTTGAAGAGTCAGATCTCCTTCACCAGAGGAGGAGAGAACATGGAACAACCATCCCTCCTCCTGCAACTTTCATCATCACTCTATCAATTAAACATAGCTGTAGATTACACTGGAGAAGAGGAGAGGAGGAGGGAGGGAAAGTAGAGGATTTAGGAAAAGAAGAAGAGGCAGAAAAGGTGATGGAGAGGAGGTAGGAGGAAAGACGAGGAGGAGGAGGGAGAGAAAGAGGAGGAGAGCAGGGAGGCTTTTAGCAGCCGGCTGTAACCCAGAATAGAAGTTTTCACAGAGAGAAAACAAACTGAGCTGATGATCCAAGTCGTCCGGTCGATACTGGTGTCCTTGTGAAGAACAAGTCCAGCTCACAGAGGCTGGAAGGAGGAGGAGGAGGAGCCTCACACGGACCCGGAGAGGAGCGAACAGCCCCGTGGTTTCCTTTCAAATAGGTTTCAGATGATGTTCCACTCCAAGTCAGCGAGGGATCATTTATATAAGACTGAAATGAGAATTTAGATAAAAACTTCACGCCGCTGATATTTTATTATGAATAAAATGATTCATCGTTGATCATCATCAGCAAAACAGAACAAAGTTACATCAACAGAAACATCACAGTTTAATCCAGGCCTCAGTTTGAATACACATGTGGTGTGTTAGTGTTAGTAATGTAATGTAGAGTAATCAGAGTACACACAGTGAGCACAGCATGTCAGCATTGTCACTGTTAGCATGTTAGCATCCTCCCCCCTCCTTCTTCATCTCCTCCACCAACTTCTATTTCTTCTCCATGTCCTCCTCCTCCTCCTCCTTTATCTGCTCCACCTCCTCCTCCTCTTCTCCCTCCTTCTCTCCATCTTCTTCTCCATCAGAGGAATCACCCCACAGTTTAATTGTTCTTCTGGGTCTCCTCTTTAACCTGATTACCATTGGCTGTCTGTCCCTCTATTAGATTGTGATTGGTTGGCTCCTCTATTACAGGTAGAAGATAAGGATCAGTCAGTGCTTTCGATTGGCTGACTCAGCACTAATGGATTCCTATCTGCTCCAATCAGGAGGCAGCCGGCGACGTTCCCGCTGCCTCGTCGTCTCCATCGTTCCCTCAGTCTTTATCTGCGTTTCTTCTTCTCTGTTTTCGTCCCTTGCTGTGTCTCCGTCCGTCTGCTGCTGCGTAACGCTGCTCGGCGCAGGATGACATAATCCTGACCATGAAATATTTAAGTAGTGAGAGAGCAGCTCAGAATAACCGGGCTGACCCGCGCCTCCTGAGAGTTTCCCCCTTTTTGTAAAACTTTTATTTATCATGACAGTTGACTCCGGCTGCACGGGGGGGTCACATGACCTGCTCACGGGCTCATCGGCAGCACTGAGGCGACCAGATGTTTACAGTGAAGTCCTGTTCACTCCAGTTAGCCAACAATGCTAACTTGTTTGGGAAAGGTGTGTCTCCCCCCTGTGTCTCACCCGTGTGTCTCCCTGATGGACTGACTGTCTGTGCCATCACGTGCAGGATTTTTAAAGGTCCTTTCAGATAGATAGATTTACTTTATGGATCCCAAATTGGGAAACTTCACTGTTGCAGCACTCCACAAACAAACAAACAAACAAACAACCAAACAAACAATACAAACTAAACAAGAATCACTAGAAGGAATCCTCAAGTGAATTAAAAAAAGGGAATTTACAAATGAAATTAACAACATAACACAAAATGTGTGCAGAACAAAAGAACAAGAGCGAGATGTGCAAATGGCAGTCAGTTGTGCAGAAGCAAAGATATGCAAGGTTTAAGAAACCAGTAGTGCAATAGTGCAGAGTCTGAAGTTCAGGTTTTCATCTCAAGGCTCGTTTACTCTGCTGGAGAAAGTACTCTGATCTTCTACTCGAGTAAAGTCAGTACTTTCCACAGTGTAGTAATACTCTCTTATGAGTTGAATACAAAGGTATTTGGATAAAAAATACACTTCAACTAACAAAAAAAGAAGTCATAATGATACAGATGCCATTATTGATGATTAAATGTGTTTGTAGTTTCATCAAAGGATCAATAAAGTTTCATCTTCATCTAAAATAATAACACATGATTAATTGTTGATTCCACATCGCTGTGTAATTCAGTTTTCCCTCATTTGTTGTATTCATCCATCCTTTTCTTTGTTTCCTTCCTCCTCTCATCATCTCTTTTCCCATCTTAGTGTCTTTCCTGCTTTCTCTCCTCCTCTTCCTCACTTTCGTTCTCACCCTGCACTTCTTCTGTCCTCCTCCTGACGTCCTTCATCTCCCTCTGTTCCTCCTCCTCCTCCTCTGACAGACAAAAACATAAAAAAACGGTCTTGAATGTATTTTTATCCTCATGAAACATTTAAAAAGCTGATTTCACAAAACGTTTGGAAACCTGTTGTTTTCCTCCGTGTTTACTCGTTAGCAGTGTTCTTCTTCGCTGTCCTCATCAGAGGATTTCAGTTTTTTTCTGGGTGAAATATCGCCATCTGCTGATAAAACACAGCCAGAAAATGAAATGACTTTGTCTGGAAGTTTTAACTCACTCTCACCTGTGAACACACAGGTGTCAGACAGGCATCTGGTTCCAGATGTTTGCAGATGTGGAGCTCTGTGACATCACCACCTGAGATGCTGTGAAGGAGCCATTCAGGTTTTCTGTCAGAGGTTTTTTCCTTTTGATCAGACCTGTGAGCTTCTCTCTCTTCATCATTTGAAGTGTTTCTTATTTGGTTAATTTCTTCACATGATGTTTTTTTTTGCTGCAGCCTCCTCTGGAATTTTTTTCTGCTTTTAATGTGAAAGTTGTCGTTTGTTGTACAGACTGTGAATCAAGTTAGTGCTTTTTGATGTTTGACTCTATAAAATTAGGCGCAAATCAGTGTGTGTTAGTTTTTAGATCAATAAATATATGATCACATGAAAGGAGAAGAATTAATCAGCTATGACTGATGATCCTGAGGTCGTGTCCCTTTTTTTATAACTGACCTGCATGAATGACATGCCACAAAACAAAAACCTGTCAGGTACCAAATATATGTGTGTGTATATGTATAAATAATGAAAGCTTTAAATATTTCTCCTGCTTATTTTCTCCAGGCAGCGTGGAGAAGCTTTAGAACCACTTTAATATATAATGAAAGAGTTGACTGAATAAATGATGGCAAAAAAGAGGTAATAAAAGCATTTTGTGCTTGTTTCCTTTACATTTTTCCAGGTTTGTGTTTATGATGTTAAATCCTGTCCGTGACTCACAACTCGACCGTCACTGACAGAGTTTACAGATACAGACGAAGATGAAGCTTTGTGGACGACTCTGACTCTTCTTCTTCCTCTCCTGACCTCCCTGTGTTCTCCTCTCCTTCTCCTCTTTCCTCTCTCCGCCCTTCCTCTCATCTGTCCTCACTCAACCTCCCCCCTCTATCCTCCCCCCTCCATCTCCCTCTTCTGTCTCTTTCCTCTGGCTTCGAGTCAAGCAACCACTCGATGTGTTGTCCTCCTCTCTCCTCTCCTGCTGCAGGAAGGAGACTTGGCTCCGGCAGCTGCAGATAATGACCCCGGAGAAAGAGGGAAGGGAAGGGGGGAGACGAGGAGAGGAGGATGGGAGATGGGGGGAGAGATAGAGGAGAGAAAGGGCATGACAGAGGAAGAAATAAAGGAAATGCACAGAGAGAGAAAGGAGGGATGCAGAGGAAGAGCAAATAAACTTTCTCCTCCCTCCGTCTGTCTCTACTAAGCAGCTACAAGCCTCTAATGCTGCCATCCATTATTTAACATTAGCAGCTCCAGGCTCTCTCACACACACACACACACACACACACACACACACACCCACACACACACCCACACACACAAACACACACACACACACACACACACACACACACACACACTCAGCTGGTTTAATCACCTCTCTCTGCAGTCACAACCTCCGACATTTTAAAGAGTAACTGAACTCTGAGCTGCAAAGCTGTTTACTGACCTCTGCTGGTTGAACTTCTGTTGCAGGGCTGCTCAAGTTTTTATGACCAAAAATATACATATAATAAAAAACAATAACAAACAGTTTTATTAAAATATTACTTTTCTGAGGATAAATTCTCTTAAGTATCAAAGCAACAAAAATTATAAAAGACACGCAGGGTGATATAAAAAAGCCGCTTCCATGCACAAACACATAAAACATATTTATTAGTTTGTGATAAAAAGCACAAAAATGTAATAACTTTAATACATTATTTGCAAAAAGCCATTATGTTTCCTGTAAAAACTTTTATCATGAATATAAATAATAAGTAGAATATTTGATTCTAAGTGTTTTATTGTTTAATTGACAAGTCAAACTTCATATCACTGCAGTTTATTTAGCATTAATTAATGTACATCATAGTGGTGTGTAGTGTGTGTGTGTGTGTGTGTGTAAGAGAGAGAGGGAGCGTGTGTGTGTAAGTGTGTGTGTGTGTAAGTGTGGAAGTGTGTGTGTGTGTGTGTGTGTGTGTGTGTGTGTGGAAGTGTGTGTGTGTCTGCAGTAATGCTCTTCAGGTCAGTGAATAAGATAAATTGATGAAGTCTGTTTTTGTCTGAATGAGTTAAATATAAATCAGGCGTCATGCTGTCTTTGTGTGTGTGTGTGTGTGTGTGTACGCAGTGTATTGTACATATAGAGCAAATGGGGCGGGGGGGGGGGGGGTTTGTTGTGCATCACACTCCTTGGTTGTGCCTGCAGGGCATTCTGGGT
>JAPZDV010000176.1:0-14483 GCA_029814665.1 Acanthurus lineatus
GGATTACAGCGTCCCAAAGTGATTTATAATATGATATGTAGTTCCGGTTGTCACAGAAGTGAAAACAGAAATTTCTTTATATATTTTTATATCTAATATCTTTATAGATCCATTAACAAAGCGACTTAAAAATCTACACATTCTCCAAAACATAGCCTGGAGTATGAGTCCATGCATTGGTAAAGGACAAGCTGGACCAACCGTAACAATAACAACAGAGATCGAGGCGCTTTACCGCTCGGGCACCTAATTGTATAATGAATGCTTTCATGTTTCAAATTTAAAACTTAACTTTAAATTTAACTTTTTAGAATTATTTTATTTGTAGTACTGATAGTGTGTGCGTGAGTGTGTCATTATAACTGTATGTTCCATATTAAAAGTGACAGTAATTGAATCAATATTGTCTCCAACATTACAGTACATGGAACATTACAGTCATTTGCTAATAAAAGAAGGGGGAAAACAATATGTATGGATTAATTTTTGAATGAGTTTTTTTTCCAGTTGTGGCTTTGACTTCACATCTTTGTGAGCCCCTGACTGCCTCCCAGTCAAACTTGAATTGGACAGTGTTTCGCAGTGTTTTGCTAGTAATTGTTCCTCAGGACACATTGCAGTAGGAGTCCACTCCTCAGCCTCATCCTCATCATCATCTCCCTCTAACTGCTCCATGTCACTTGAATTCCCATCCATAATCATCTTCAACACATCTTTAATACTCATTTTTTTGCCATCTAAAAATACACACCAAAAAAACAAATTATTGTGTATTACGTCTCTGAATTGTTCAGTTTTGGTAAAATCAATAATCAAAAGACAATTACTGGCAAGGGAGTCATGCCAACATTCAACTAGTTATCAATCATCATGATACAGCGGGTTACATATATAAAAATACAATGTAGGTTAGAAAATCTCAATTTTTATTCTAAATATACCTAATTATGTCAGTTAAACCTTTAATTAATTTACTTAAATAAGAAAAAGACTGTAGGTTGTTTTATTGGATGCATAATGCAACCTATTGAAGTTTCAGTAACAATTTGAGAGTTTTTCTTACATTAACTTTTCAAAATTGGCAAAAACATCCTTGAAAAACCACCTGAAGGTCACTCACTGATGGTAGCCATTTTGGATGTCTCAGTTGAAGTCTCTCTGGTGCATGAATTATCGATCCCTGGTTGATTATCTGTGCACTGCATCAATCCATTGCACAATACATTACATCATACATACAGAATATGTATGATGTTGTTCTGCAATATGGAAAAAAATTTCTTTTGTATGTTTGAAATTACTAGAGGAAAAATTTTAAAGTAAACTCAAGCTTTAATGGGTTACAAATGTTGTGTTTAAGATGTTTTTGTTAGTTTAATATAAACAAACTGTGAGCAATAAATTGCACAAAAATGCTGGATGTATCAAAAATGATACAAATTAAAACTCACAATCAAGGACAGTATTTTTCAGTGAAATATAACAGCAATAAATTATTACATTTTATGATACCTTTTGTATAAAGCTAATATTTTTGTCACTAAATAATTAAAATTAACAGGACTCAATATCTGCCCCGCAAATTTTGAGCTGTGTATGAGAATTTTCTTTCATAGAAAAGTCATTTAGTCACCAAACTTGAAGGGTTTATTGTCTGTATATCATGTGTTCACAAAAACTCATGACAATCCACAAGAAATACTGGAGAAAAGTTTGGAGCCCATATTTCATAACACTGATGTATGGACATCACTAGGATCCACTCGACAACTGGGCAATAATCTGAGCAACATCCACGAGTCAAAGATTAGGAACAAATCTTTGTTTAAAATGTTTAAAAGCTGGAAAACATTTTGAAATATAATTTAACCTGTGAATTCACTGATTAACTCACTCCTGGATAGGCATGTCAAGGAACGTGGCTCAGAGATGGAAGGACTCAACTGCACAACTCAACTCGGTTAACAGCAAAGACAGGTTTATTTCAAGCAACGGTTGGTACACGGGTAGTCAGTCAATCCAAGCAAAGGTATCTAAAAACGTGAGGCAAAAGGCAAGGTCAAAAAACAAGCAAGGTTCAAAATACTAAACGGCTACGACTATGGCTGTGAAAAGAGTGCTGGAACGTGAGTAGGAACATCAACAAACTAGCAACGAGACAAGACACAAAGGCAATATAAGCAGGGTTGTTAGGGAGTGATTAGGAACAGGTGTGGAGACACAATCAGGGATCAGGTGCACACAGACGAGGAAGGGGCAGGGCAGACAGGAACCTGAAACAGAGACAGGGGTGAGTGTTCACAAAATAAAACAGGAAGACAAGACATGAAACATGAGGGAGAGAATAAAATACTTAACAGACAGTTGAAACATGACAAGGCATGTTTCTTTCAAAACTCTTGGGCCTTAAAAAAAGGCTCTCAAACCTAATTTTCATATGAAGATATGGTACAAGAAGACTGGACAATAAGACAATCATGCTATTGATTTCAACCAAACTGTATTAAATGATTCTGTGGTCATGTAGGTTTAAATTGATGTATTTGGTAAAATATATTTAATATTAATATGTCCTTGATTTTGTGATAATTATTTAAGTAAAATTCAAATAAAATGTCATGAATAAAACCAACGTATTCTAGGTTATTCAAATATAAGCGTTCTGTTTATTTAATTCTAAACAGAGAGAAAATTGAATAAATCCAACTTAATGGAATCAGTAGATTTTTAATTTAAAAGCACTTCCTGGTAAGTGTGCTTTTTTGAATGTAGCGGGCATTGCCACAAGACATGTGAATGCAGATGGGGAGTTACCCTCTTCCACTTTACTCATCCATGTTATCTGGTTGACTAAGGTAAGGAAACTTGTTTTGTTTTTACTGAGCTGATGAAGACAATACATAACTATTATATGGTGTGTGCTGAATTATAATACAATATGAGCAGTCATGGAGGGAGAGAAAGACTCAACAGCAGCAGAAAGCTGGCTTCTGTTAGCTAAGCTATGTTTATGTAGGCTAGTGCTGTGATAGTATTTCGGAGAGTTCATGTTAAGTTCATATTAACGATAAAATCACAAGCTTTCACTTTGAAAGATCGTGGTTAGTGTTTCCGCTATCGTGTTGCCTGTGTTCTGTTCATGTTATTGATATGTCATCGGTAAGTACTTATTAAATTCTGCAGATAAGCATGTTGGGGTTTGTGCTGCGATCAGACACCTTTCTATAATGATCAGGGTTATCCACGCGGCTATCACGCTAAGTATAGTGAGCATCTTACAATTTAATCTCTACCTGCTGCACTTCCGTTAACTTTACTTCCTCTTTGGACTTTTTACCGAGCAGTCAACGTTATCAGTTCTCTTGGTTCTTTCGCTGTTTTTTGTCATAAATGTTAAGTTATCTTGAAAACACATTAAGTCAGTGTATCAATACCTTATAGAATACCTTGGAGAGCATAGGGAACATCTCATCAAAGAATTCAGTGTAGGTGAACTGAATTTGCATTAATCTAATTCAAGGATTGTAATTCCTTGATTAGATCCTGTCAAGTTGATTGATATGTGCTGTGTACCCAAAACTGTTTTCGGACTCTTTAATTTTTGCCCTACCAGAACAGCTTCAGTCTGTTGAATCAGTGCTGAGGAGTGCTAAAGTTGGTGGCTCCCGGTGGATCAACTCCTTCTGGTTTTCATAAGGGTTCAGTAAACAGAGAATAAGGACCCTAAATAAACTTGAACTTTCTTTTGTCATCCACCCTTACATTGACATGGGTGACATAGAGCTTTTTATTAAAAATCTTTGTGTTGTGTTAAGCAATTTTTTAATTTTATATGCTACATTTTTTAAAAAAAGTTTTCTGCTATGGCAATGATTACATTTTAATGTTAATGTTGCAGGGCACCGAGAACATGAAAGAACTAGAAGAGCTTGTAGTGGCAATAAGTGTGATCACAAAGTACATAGCCTCCAAAAGTGACAGCACAAAGGAAATTGGAGTTGTTATTGAGGGCATGGAAGTCATCAAAGGGCTAGGAGATATCGCCAGGGCTTGCTGTCTCCTCCTGGGCTTGACCTATGCACTAAATCTCGATTATCCTAAGCAACTAAAGTACACCTTTGAGGTATTCCAAAAACTTTTCCTGGAACTAGATGCATCGAAGCTGTCAACAAAAGTCCAGTCCCTCAAAAGCAAACATCTGGACTATGGTCACACACTTTTGTGCCACACAAGGTTCAGCTTTAACAGAACTTGAGAATTGCACGTTTGAAAGTGCCAAAAGTCAGTGAAATCTCTGTTGTTCACTGTTCAATGTAAAAATGTTAATGTACAAATTGTTCTTTTACATGTTCTCTGTTGTAGCACCTGCACTTTGATTTGTGCTACAACAGGGAACATGTAAAAGAACAATTTGTACATTAAGTTTCAACATAAAGTTTGCATTGAAATGCTGTAACTTTGCTCGTAAAGATTAAAAATGTTACTTTTAATAAGCATTTAATGTTTGTTTTGTTAGTTGAGTTTTATTTCCTCTGTACTTCCTGGTACCTACAGTGATCTCACCTTAAAACACATGTCATGAGATAAACACAATATATCTAAGTAAGAATTATGTTTAGATTTAATCAAATGCACTGAGTAAATTTAAATAAATTCACTATTTAAAATATATCATTATTACAATTACATGGTACTTTTATGTAGAATTTCATTATGTTTTACAAGTACTTTTTACTAATCTAGACATTTCTCTTTTTGATATCTACTCAATATTTTTGTTTAGGTTTTAATTAATTCCTTTATGTATTTTGATTAAATCTACTCATATAAAATAGTTAACTCCAATGGGGCCCGTTTAATTAAAATTTAATCAATTACAAACATGATTTTATTTAATTAATAATATTGCATGCAATCTGTTGCCTCATTTTTATTGAGTAAATATGGTATATCTTTCTTTACAGTGAATAAGAACTATTCCAAATGCACAACTAAAACCACTTTGAACAAAAAGGTGTAGGCTGAAGCAAAAGCTTAGAGATTTATCAAGATTAGTTATCTTTGATCTTTCACATGCTCTTTAATATGAAACAATTTTATAATTTGAACTTGAGAACCCGATTTGCTTGTATTGAAATTTTCAGATGCAATTTGTAGAACTTATGCAGGTTAATCTCTTATGTATCCTCTCCTATTTTTCCTCGTCACTGACACAAAATCAAAAACACAAAATTATGTTTTTATTTTAATTTCTCTCTCTCTGAAAAAAGAGCATTGTGTTTTGCTTTAACAAATAATTTTCTATTCCAGAAATCTGTGTTTCTAATTGCTTCTAACATTAATTTAATTAATCAGTCAGGTTTCTAAAAAGCCGTCCAATTTGAATGGATTCATTGACTGTCCACATTTAGGACTCAGAGACAAATTCTCATGTCACTGATAAAATCAGTAATGTTATTTGATAAAAATCAAATTAATTCATGAAGTCATGAAAACATGTCTTCAGTTTTCAGATAGACTTTTGTTGTGTTGACTCATTTATCACACATTTCATCCAGACTGTCAGTCGCTTCTTTTTTAGTGTGTTTCTCCCACTCATTGGGAATTTCACCCCTGCCCTTGAATTTCAATTCATAGTAATCCTCCAGTTGCTTCTGAAATCGACACACAAACCATTTCCAGAATATCAACTTAGACTCATCTGGAGTAATTCTCCAGTTTTTAAACCTTGAGCCAGCAGTCCGGTACTGCTTATAAAGAACTGTCACATTTGAATCGCTTCTAGGGTAAAAACTTTGATCACTTGCAACGTTTGTTGTGCAGAAGTTAATACAAAGTTCCACTGTGTTTCTGAAGTGCCATCCTTTAATCCCAGAGGGTCGATGAAAAGGCACACTGTGGTCATCAGGGCTGTGATCTTCCAGTGTGTTGGTACAAACAGCTGCACAGAATGGACACGTTACCCAGCAGCATTTGCACAGCTGATCAATGAGGATTTGATCAGGTTTCTGTCTGAATTCCTTCATTGTTTCCAGTGAGAGGCCTCTCACTTCCTTTGTTATGGCATCAAAGCCTTTCTCTATCTCTTCTTTAAGAAAGTCAAAATTGTTTATGTCACTGAAGTTTTGACAACTGATGGTGACATGTCTGGTATCTTTTCTCAGAAAATCTGCTGTTGGCTTTAAGGTCTGTCAACATTCCTGCACGTGTTTCATCTGACTCATATGTCACAACTGTCATTAAATAATCAAGTGAGCCTCTCCCAAAAGCTTTTTCTAACCACTGCACTCCTGCACTGTTATGGCTGTTATGACAACCATTTGGTAACAGTAAGAGAAAGGCATTAATCCCCTTATTTAATGGGAATGTGTCAGTATTGTGTCGACCAAGCATATTAATGACAGAGATGTGCCGACCACACAAGAGTTTGGATGAAAACTTTTCCACATTAGCCTGCTTGTCATGGTCAAGTAAGATGTTTTTAGATCCAATCTCAACAGAATTTGGTTCACCAATTAACACAAGTGTGAGTTCAGGCATAACAGAAACAGAGTAAAACAAAAACATCACTTAGAACATCAAACATCACTGCAGAAATCAAAACAGCACTTTTAAAACTAAGGTTTGCAGAAATGAAATCACATATTGAAAAGGTAACAAATTCTCAAATTCACAGGATTTGGGTAATCTGGAATCATCAAAATGCATAAGATTAATATAAAAACACATTTTTTGTTTGTTTTTCCCCTTAAATTAAAGGTAGTGTTCAATTACCTTTTTCATTTGTCACAGAAGATATTACAGGTCTGACTTCAGACTCTCTTCCAGCTGCTGTGTTGTCAAGGTTTTCCACCTCCATCTTATCTGTTCTTCATGCTTATAGAGTCATAAGACAAAGTCAGTGAGACAAAAAGGGGCCAACTTTGATAAACTAAGACAAATGTGAATAATTATTCAAGCTGAATCAGCAAATATTCAGGAAAGAGAATATCTGTGCGAAAAATTTGTTTTGAAAAAATGACTTCATCTTACTGGAGATTCTGATGAATTTTTTTTCCTTCCTAGTACCTGAACTTTGGGTAGCTGCCAATAGCAAATAATTACATGAAAACAGTGTGTTCAAAAATATATACATTTAATTATTTTATTCTCTAACGGCTGTATGCTGCTAACCCTGTATGGATGTCATGTTATAGATAAGCCTGAAGCCTCAGAAGGTTTAAGTGAGTGAATGTCCTGTTGAACATATATATTGTGTAAACACAGGACAAAACAAAAAGGTCACTGCATGTGATGGAAAGTTCCACTGGCAGTGTGTGTTGTGCTGCAGTTAAGTCGCTGTAAAAATATCAGCACACATACAAATAACAACTGGGATTACATGTAACAGAGGATTTATCTGTCTACTTCTAAGATGGGCAAACAGAAAATATTTTTTTAAAGCAAGGTGTTGAATGACTGTCCTTTTATGAATAAAATGTTATGAAACGTAAACATGAAAAAAAAAGTAAGAAAAATCGCCCGACAAAAACATCTGGTATTTTATGACCTAAAATCACTCAAGAACCATATTAAGAATATTTGCTTATCAGTTTAGATGTAAACTGAAAAAGCTTTAATTTTGGTTTTACCTGTAAAGATTTAGGAAACAACATGCATCTAACAGAAGTTCTGAGGGTCTTTTTTAAGGTAAGAAAGCTTCAACCTGAACTTAAACCTGACAAAACTCTTAAAGAAGTCTTGACACTACTGTAACAATGTTGCATGAACTCACCTTTGTTTTTTAAAAGATCTGCCTGGTCTGGGTTGATGTGCTTCCTTGTTACAGATCCTTCCAACTACCACAGAGATCACAGTGTGAGTTGAAGGCTCGCTCCCTTTAAACCTCTCCCATTTAGTCTTCACAAATCCATAACAGCATTTCCTGTAAAGCATTACTGACAAGTGAAAGTGAAAGTAAGACAGCTCAGATCACCTGATTTCCCCACAGCCTAGTGACTCAGCACTGAAACTAAAAAGATTTTAAAAAAGGCATACTCTGACTTATAACTATTGGTGTTTTATGTCCAAAACCCAGAAAAAATCATAATAAGAATATCTGCTTATCAGGTTTGATGATGTTTTTACAAAACCTGAACTTTGTCTTACCTGTGAAGGTTAAGAAATGAGATGCATCCAACAAGTGTTCTTAAATTTCTTTAAAGTATGAACGTTCAAATCTGAACTTGAACCTGACAAAAGAAAATAAAGAAATCTTGACTCAGCTAAAACAATGGTGAATTAACACACCCTCCTTTTTTCAATAGATTTGGGTAAATGTGCTGTCTTGTTACAAATTCTTACAAATCCTTCAGTTAACTGAATGAAGTTCTCACGTACAATGTTAAAGGAGTTATTGGTAGTAACTGCTCGAGGAAAAACAAAACAAGTGCTGGTGCCCCACCCTACATATTACTTGGATGAGATTGTATTTGATCCTCAAAGTGAGAAACTGGGGACTACATTCCTTCACCACACAACGTCCATGTTCCTACACATGACTGTACATAGGAGTACCGCAATACAGACTTTGTGTGGTTGAGGAATGTAGCCCACAAAGAAAAAGGCTGTCTGAAGGGAACATGGAGTGGCCAAAATTTTAAAAAGTGTAGCTGGCAGGCAAAGGGACACATGATCTTGAGGTGGGTGGTTTTGTTGGTGGCTCAAAGACGTATTGCTGTTGGTATCGTTTACAGCAGTACCATACTTGGTTTCCTGCTGGAGCACCGTGCTGCTTCTCCAGGCAGAGAATGAGCTGACCGTTATCTATGGCAGGTTATACACTGAGAGGGCATAAGTGTCTCATACAACCCCACATCAAATTATTCAAACTATCCCTTTAACAGCTTAGACCTTTAAGTCTGAACATCTTTTTTTTTTTTTTAATATTCTACATTTTTTTTAAATATCCATTAAAATAATCTTTTTTCTGGCAGCTGTTGATGGGTATAAATAATGCAGGTGAGAAACACGACCCTTCAGTTAAATTTTTTTGTTTCTTTTGTGGTTTCAGACTTGAAAGTGACACATTTTGAAAATAATTTAAATAATTTCTTTAAAACTGTGTCTTCAGCAGACAGGAGAAGGTCCAGAGTCAACATCAACATCAAACATCCATCCTGCAGAAACTGAACACACAGCAGGATCTGGTGGATAACTGTCACATCTCCCTCCAGTGTGAAAAGAGGAAGATGGAGGAAATTTAGAATAATAAACAGTGCTCAGCCTTTCTGATTTGAAAGTTTCCACACCTAGACTTAGATGTCTTCCTCCTCTTCAGAAAAGGCATAAGGTGTTTTGCAGCTGTGGGAAATAGCAGGGGAGGTGGTGTTAGTGTGCATCCTTGTTCCCTTTGTGAAAGACCCTCCACCGTAATGACGAGACAGCACGTCTGCTGCCCTCTGCAGCCTCTCTGCCTCCATTGCAGCTAAGACAACCTTTGGAAGCCTTTCGCACTGTAAACAGCCACCGTGATCCAGTTTTATTTCACTGATCAGAAGAAAAACAATATGTGATCATGTTATGATGAACATTAATTATATTATACTCTCACCTTGTACAACCTAAAAAATCACTTGAGTTCATCTTTCTGTGGTATGACTGGACCTGCCCAATGAGTTCTTTACTCAAAATGTTCATCAACAATAACCAATGACTGTATATAGAGATTTTACTATTTCTTAATAGTCATTACCCAGTGTGAGACTGCAGTTATACTACATCACTTATACATTCTAGTACATTTATTCCATTATATTGTTCTATTATAATGGAATCTATCGGCTGGAGCGATTGATGAATGCGCAAGTGAGGAAGTCCCTCACTTGACCCTCACAGAATCCTGTGATCCTATCGTTGGAGGTGCTGCTCTCACCCTAGCAACAGGAAGGAAATGGAGGCCAGTTACGGCAGTGGCACAGGCAAGTCCAACAAGGCAGAGGGGGCCTTGGTTTGGGAGCAACAACACCCACATGGCAGAAGGCTACGCCATCTGAATGCAAGCACCTGGTGGTGGAGATGGTGCGCCTCCAGGAGGAAGCAGCCAGATGTGCCACTGCAGTGTCTCAAGCCAAGCAAGGCTGCTGGATGAGGTGGGAAGGTGTGGAGAGGAGGAAAATCACCTGGAGCGAGCGGTGGAGCATGGAGTCCAATAGGCTGAGTTTCATCATCAGTGCCACATATGACGTCCTGCCCTCTCCAACCAACTTACATCTCTGGTTTGGAGAGGATCCAGCCTGTCCCCACTGTGCTGCACTTGCAGCCCTTAAACACATCCTGGTGGGTTGGAAGACCAGACTCCACCAGACACCCAAGGCAGATATACCTGGCGCCACAACCAAGTGTTAAAATGTGTAGCCACTGAACTTGAGAAAAAGAGGGTGACCACCAACACCATGTCCCTAAAAGTCCAGACTACCTCCAAAATAACAGCATTCATTTGGGCAGGAGAGAAACAGTGGACCAACCCATCTCCTCCTGACTCAAGCCCACTGGATGAAGCCCGGGATTGGGAAATGCGGGTTGACCTTGGCAAGAAGCTCACCTTCCCACCTGAAATCGCAGTGAACAACCTGCGCCCAGACCTGGTCCTCTGGTCTAATTCCTACCGGTGTGTCTTCATTGTTAAGCTGACAGTCCCTTGAGGAGATGCCACTGATGAGGCATATGAAAGGAAAAAGCTGTGGTATGCCAGCCTAGCAGCTGATGCAGAGGAATGGGGCTGGAACATAAAGGTGCACCCAGTGGAGGTGGGCTGCAGGGGCTTTGCCAGTTCTCTCACAAGGCTCCTACAGGAGGTCGGCATCATAGGGCAGGCTCAATGGAAGAACATCAAGGAGCTTGCCCGTGTCACCGAAAGAAGCAGTCGCTGGCTGTGGCTGCAGTGAAAGGAGACAGTCTGGGCTGCAAAGTGACCGCATGGGGCCTCCAATGCGACGCACATCCAGGTCTGATCAACCTGTGGTGGGCCAGCCTCGAGTGAGGGTGTCTTGTGAGAAAAGGCCGATGAGTCTGGGGTACACAACTGATGATTTGTCATGCAGGTGGCATCCAATCTCCTAATCCAACCCCACCTAGAGAACAATCTCATGACTGAGCTGGTTTTCATGGGACTTTAACAACCAGTCCTAGCAAGCATTCACTAGAAATAACTACAAAGGTGTATATTCTTTTTTTTTTTTTTAAATTAGCTCACTGTTGGATTTTATTGAAGAAAATAAAACTAGATACAGAAACAGGATTTAACACACATTTATGACCCAAAGTCATTTGAAAACTTTTTTTTATGTAACTAATTTCTTTTTTGTATAAAAATCAAAATAATGATAATAATAACCAATAGGTCAGTAGCCATTAAGTCTTTCAACAACAAGCTGTTTAATTTATATTTGTTTAATAAGTCTATGTCAATCTTAAATCTTGAGGTAAAATTTAAAATCTTCCTACTTTATTAATATTTTTTTATTAAATTAATAGCAAAGAATACATCAGGTCCCATAAAAACACGTCAGCTAGCTTGAATTTTCTGTCAGTCAGTCACTGAAAATAAAACTGGCACAATTGCGCAAACAGTAAATTAATGAAAGAGAAAATAATGAAAATAAAGACATGAACTTGCTCTCAGATTTACTAGATAAGGCCTTTTCAGGTCAGTATGCAGAGGTAATAGAGTATCAATAAATAGCTTGAATATCCACAGTAATCATGCATATATCTTATTTATAATAGTATACATGCATATAATAAACAGTAGGTGTTTTTTGCTCCAGTCTCATCAGTGATGTCTTACAGACCCGCCTCAAAGTGCACAATGACTCCTAATTAAATATTTCAGCAGCTCAGAGTAGTTTGTTCAAACATGTGACAGTGTCTCTGTTGCAGCTGTTACTCAGCCTGTTATGTGATCGAGACAGTAACTAATCTCATTTACAGAACGAGTTCAGCAGCAGTGATTAAGAAGGACAGTGTAGTTGCTTTCTGATTGTCACACTGATGAATGGCCCACGTTATAATTGATAACAGTCTTCTCACCGTACCTTTTCTGCTTCACTTGATCAATGAGGTGAAACTTCACAGTCACACCACTTAATGTTTTGTCTTCCACAACAGGACACTTTGCCTTTGTGTCTTCTCACATCGTCCACTGACTCCAGGACTGTTGACCAACACCAGCAGCTAAGATGAGCATGGTAAGTTAAACTGCTTTGTTTCTGCTGTGTTTCACTGCACAAGAACAGAATGCATGTCAGCACCCTTTAATTTTAGTATATAAATATGTCTGACAGATATCAATATTGAACTGTTCCCAAGTCTTCAACCATTACGAACATCAACAATGATCTTTAATATTCAGTGAAATTGTTTGAACTTTTTTCTCAGCTCCTTGAATTGAAGAATGTGAATCTGAGAGCCGGAGATCAGCTGAAAATAAAGGGGTTTGTTCTGCATGATGCTGAGAGGTGAGATAAACCAACACATCATCATCTGTTTTATTAAACTTCTTCACTGAATAAAATAACATATGGTGATATCAATGCAGATGCACTTTAGTTAAAGAGGCTCAGATGTTCACAAGTAAAAAATGCACAAACTTTTTTGGAATTGGGGTTGTACATCTTACATCCAGAGTTTGTGTTCTTAACTCTTTAAACATCTGAAGATATCAAGACTACTGTGTCTGATCCACTTAGGTTCCAGATTGACCTTGGCTGCGATGAAGACGACCTGGCGCTTCACTTTAACCCTCGTTTCCATGATGCAGCTGATGGAGCTGTTCTCGTTTGCAACTCAAAGACTGCTGGTTGTTGGGGTGAAGAGAAACGGGAAATACACAACCCCTTGCAGAAGGGCACAGATGTTAAGGTGAGGAAGTCTGTCTGAAGGAAGTGAAGATGTGTGTATTTTGTGAAAATAGCTGTGAAAAGTTAGCTAAGACTTTCTGAAAAGCTTAATTCACCCAAATCACAGGAAACATTTCCCCTGACCCCTGGTGATATTTAGTCATTCAGGGAGTTTGACACTTTACAATAAGAAGAATCTTTTCTGTTTCAGATTGTGTTGAAGCTGGCAGGAGACGTGTTTGAAATGGAGCTTCCTGATGGACAGGAAGTCCAGTTTCCCAACCGTGAGAGCATGGATGTCATCAGCTACATCAAAATCACAGGGGACTTCAAACTGACTTCCTTCAAGATCTGCTGAGAGACACGACTGCTGTGAGACAAACATGCTGCGTTTATCAGTTTGGTTAAAGATGAGACTTTTAGGATCAGTCTGTTTTTGTGAGAAATATTAATCATTACAAGAGGAAGATCATCAACTCACTGGAAATGTATCTTTGTTTAAAATGTCATGTTGTGTGCAGCAGAACACTTAAAATTCAAATGAAATTCTGGTTTTCTTGTCTTTGAAGGATTGTAGCCTGATCTCAACTTGAATAAAATATTTCCCTGAAACACTTACACAAACTGTAGCAGAACTTTACTGCTGCCTTCGTTTGATATTTTTACTGTGACCAAAAAAATACACACAGTCAGAAAAGTAAACTGTGACTGATGTGTGACGTCTGAGCTTATGAGAGTGCTTTCAATTTTTTTAAAAAAGATGAACAGACTGCTGTAACATGAAACTGCACTGTTGTCATTATTAGGACTCTGAATTGAAAAGCAGCTGAAAGTGGAGGAAATAATTCTGTCTGATTTCACAGAACACTGATAAAACAGCTTTTTAATCCATTCCTTTTTAAAAAGTTATCCCAGATGTGTTACCCTTGAGGAGAGGAGTGTGTGTGTTTGTGTGACACAAAGTTTGATGATAAATATCAAAAAATACAATTTAAGGCATAAACTCACTGGGGTCTAAGGCAGCTTCTACAAGTTCAAGCTCTTTTTAATTTCAGAAAAATGAAGAAACCTGATCTTTAAATAGAAGTTATTTTTATTATGCAAATTAAAAACAAGAGAGTTTGAATTCAGTGGACTTCTCCTCACTGACTGATGTTGTTTGCATTTCCTCTGGATATCAGAACAGTAGGTCAAGATTCTAAATAAAACAATAAAACTCAAACTTGTGTGAATAAAATATGAGAGAGAGATAAACACAAACACCTGAGAACATCAAGATTTTCAAGAAACAGCTTTTTTAAAAATCTGGTCAACTAAAAATACAAAATCAAAAAACCAATCGAAACAAACAAAACAAACAAACTAACAAAAACCAAATGCAATAAACATGGCTATACATATATGAATAAGAACTATTCCAAATGCACAACTAAAACCACTTTGACCAAAACGGTGTAGGCTGAAGCAAAAGCTTAGAGATTTATCAAGATAAGTTATTTATGGTCGTTTACATGCTTTTTTTTTTTTAAACAATATTTTATTAAGTTTTTAGATATAAGAAAAACATACAAAGAAAGAAATGACTACAACATGATCGAAAGAAGG
>JAPZDV010000177.1:0-14472 GCA_029814665.1 Acanthurus lineatus
TGTGTGTGTTTGTCTGTGTGCGTGCGTGTGTGTGTGTGAGTGTGTATCTGTGTGTGTGTGTGTATCTGTGTGTCTGTGTGTGTGTCTGTGTGTGTGTGTTTGTCTGCGTGTGTGTGTGCGAGTGTGTGTATCTGTGTGTGTGTATCTGTGTGTGTGTGTGTGTGTGTTAATCAGCAGGAGGGAACAAACACATCGGCTCTGTTGGTGTTTAATTGGTTGGATGTTTGTTCTCCATCAGCTGCAGAAGCTGCTCGTTCTTCTTCTGCTCTTTATTTTTTTGTGGCTGTCAGCGCAAAAACAAAAACACTCGTCTAACAAACAGCCGTCCTTCGCTCCTTCGCTCCTTCGCTCCTTCCTCTCCTCTGTTTGTTTCTCTGGGAGTTCATCCTGCAGTCAGGCGTGTCCCTGAACGCCTCGCATCCTCAGACACGTTGTGTTTGTTTTATTGTTCAATAATCACAAGAAATCTGCTCACAAGCATCTGAAAATGACAAAAACACATTTATGATTTTATCATATTTTTTAGTTTTTGACAAGAGTCGAGCAGAAAATGTGGAAACGTGGAGTTTTATCACCCAAACAAAGTCAGATCCTCCACTTTTTGATGTTTTTACAGCGTTTGTGTTTAAAATTTAAACATTTAAGACCTAAAACACGTGTAACAGTTTCATCCTGAAAGAGAAAAAAACACTTTCACTGATTTAAACAGTTTTTTATTTAAAGGATCGACGCTGCAGAAGCTCAGATCTTCTCTTTCACTCGTCTCATTCTTCTTCTTGTCGAAACTCGGCGCTCATACAAAGAAGACGAATGACTGCAGTTTGACTGGATCAGCTCTTTACCCATAATGCAGCCTGTCTGCAGTCAGTACCAGCTGACGTGGCCCGGAGCTCCAGGCGGGCGGATGCCAGGTCTGATCAGTCAGACAACCTCTGGTAGCGTCCACACGGTGATGTTTGCTTCAGCTCGAGCTTCTCCTTCAGCTGAAGGTTGGTTCATGCAGCTCCACCTTAATTTAAGTTTGTAAGCCTCTAAATTTCAAACGTAAAACCCCTGAAAAAACTTTATTTTCCCTTTTTTTATGAGATTAAATGTTTCCTTCATCCTAAACTCTAATATTTTCTGTGAATTTGCAGCTGAAAATGTAATAAAATGTAATTTTTCTCCTTTCTCCTCCTCATTTTGCAGCTTCCTCACTTCAGATGTTCCTGAGCTGTAAATGAAAGGACTTGGTCTTGTTTCGGGTCTCAAACCTTCTCGTGTCATGTGGGGGCTTCGTGTAATCTCACCGTAACATTCGCGCTCTGTTCATGTGGGGAAACTTAATGAGTCCCACCGGCACGCTGCTCTCGTTTACTTGAACCGGAAAGTTCTGCCAAAAACAGGAAGGTCTGACGAAGAGGAGGAAGAGGAGGAAGAGGAGGAGGATCGCTGGCTTTAAGAGTGGCGTCTCCTGTGAGCTCCATCTTTGCTGTACAAATTAGAGGAGGCAGATCTGCACGGGATTCAAATCACAGACCAGCTCCTCCAATTATTCCAAATCCCGGTGGTTCCCAGGAGCTTTCTGTCCCGAGGGACGGAGGCTTCGCTCTGATGTTGGGATCGAACTCACGGCTTTGAAGTGAAGCCCGTCAGGCCTCTTTTCCCTCTGATGTCCCTCTGAACCGTTTCAGAAGCAGGAAGTCGCTTTAAGACACAAACGCATGTGTCGTCTCCATGTTTGCAGAGTCTGAGTGATAAAAGATCTTTTTTCTCTGGTTTCACGTCTCGGATGAAAACAAATCAACGTTCCACCAGCGATCCATCAGAGGAGAAAGATCTTAACCTCAAGAACAAAACTGCAGGCCAAACACTGACGGATGAGACGACACAACTTCGCTGGCCTCATAAAGTCGGAGGGCATTTTTTTTTGCTCTCATTTTTCAGTTGCCCCCCCTGTGGAGACATTTACATGAAGACATTTGTTGCCCCCTCCCCCTGGCCCTCCAAGGACGAATCCTAATGACTAATGGCTGCAGTGATCCATTGATCTGTCGTGTGGCCACCAGCAGATCAAATCCACTGCAGATCACGTCAGGAAACCTGCCTCAGAGAGCTAACATGCTAACATTAGCATACTGAAACCTGCCTCGAAGAGGTAACATGCTAACATTAGCATGCTAAAGCTGAGCTGAAGCCAAACATGCATCAGTCGTTAGCATGTTTGTTTCTAACAGGCAGAAACTTCAGAAGAATGAAGCCGACGCAAACAAAACCTGCAGTTCCTCTGACGGCCACTTGAGGTCGTCTCAAAATATGATTAAATGCCTCGTTAAACCTCGTTTAAACGCCGAACTTCACAGCAGAAGTCATCATGTTTGCAGCCTGGTCTCAGTGTTCTGGATGCTGATTGGTCAGTTCTTGTTTCACATCAGGACGTTTGGAGCTCCTCCTCCTTTTCAGAGAACTTCCCTGCAGCAGCTTTGTGAGAGCGAAGCATAAATAAAAAAAGTAAAAATGAGTCCTGAAACAGGCGAACTGTCGGACCATATTTCCTGTTTTGGGGGGGCGGAGCTTCAGGCAGATGGATGAGAGGAGTGTGACCTCTGCTGATGGAGGTCGACTGTCTGTGTGTGTGTGTGCAAAGATTTATAAAGACTGGACGGAAAATGCTTTTTATCAGGTTCAGTTTGTTTTTCCTGAGAGGAAAAAACAAACTGTTCGGTTAATGAAGTGAAAGACGGAGAATGAAAATCAGAGAGTTACGAACCCGGAGAAGAACCAGCCGCATACTGAACGACGAACACTGAAGAATCACAAACTGGGATGATTTGATGTTTTTCACGCAGTGAGGCAGAGGGAAACCAGACGGTTGAAAAGGAAACGTGAAAACAGATGAACGGCCCACCTCGGCGTCTCCTGTAACGACGAGCTCAGCTCAGACTGACATGCTGCTCATGTAATTGGCCTTAAAACTCATAAAATCAGCCGTCAGTGTGATTAGATCGATGCAAAGCTGCTGGACATTTTACTTTCATTACCTCAGAGAGTTTAATTTCTCCTTCAAAGCTGCTTCACACATCTAATATTTGTGAACAGTTTGGTGTGAAAAGAGTGAAGAGTCTCATTACTTAGAGTGCAGGTTTAAGAAGGAAGCCTGAGGCTGCAGAGCAGAGGAGTCTTTAATCAGACTGCAGGGAGAAACTCTTTCATTAACCACACACACACACACACCCGCCTGCATTTTAAGTTATTTGGTAAAAACACACACTGCTGCTGTGAGAGTCATGCAGATCAGCAGCAGGAGGCCGTAACTCAGCCGTCTGTGCCATTAAACTGCTGAAGAAACGACGAGATGACAACACTCGAAACGCTCCAGTCAGAGTCTAAAGTCAGACAACATGAATGTGAGGAAGATCACAGCCTCGTCTTCACACACACATTCGAACCTCTCAGCCTGAGGATAAAAGCTGGTTAGAGTCTGGTGGTACGACAGCAGGTACTTCTGTACCTGTTGTCACATGACAGTGACAGTGAACGGCACCTGAACGCACCGGCGCCACGATGGCGTGAAGTTTCGGACGAGGCTTCGGTCGCGTCAGCAGCAGCTCAGTCTGACAGTGACGCTCTGAGCTAAATGCTAACTGTCCTGTGTTGGTCATGGCTAAGTGTGTTAGCATGCCGGAGCTGACCAGGTGATGGCGCCACAGGAGCAGCGAGGGGAACCTGGTCCTCCTGCTCTCGTGGCTGAAGCAGATGTTTCCAGCTGCTGGTTGTCATCACAACACGCGTCACATCCGCCAATCAGCTGCCTCGTCACGTGTGGTGGACCACTGAGGTCTGATGCTGCCCTGTAATCATCGGCACACCGGGGGGGGGCGGCTCAGCGGGGGGGATCCTCAGCAGATCTCCAGTGAAATGTGACCCTCGGGGCGTGTTGCCGTGGAAACCTGCTGCAGATGAAACCCCATCATGATGTTATCATCGTGTTGTCTGACAGGCGGAGACCTGCAGGCACTTCCTGTCCAGCTCATCGCTTTCCTGAAGTAAAAGTTAAAGTTTGATCCTCTGTTTCCTCCGACAGGAACTCTTCACGGTTTCTCCTCCTGAGAGGAAAATATAACCGATTGTTTGACCTTCTTTTTAAAACGGAGAGGTGATTGTCGTCACAGCGTGAAGTGACGACCGACGTCCTTGGAACAGTGAATGAGTTCAGCGTCACGGCCTCGTTGCTCGTTACATTCAGTCTAAAAACTGCAGTTATTTCCTGCGTGCCGGCTAAAGGTCAGCAGGCTCAGGTGAGCGTAACGAACCACATAACGGATTTCTGTTCAACTGTTCTGCTGAATGAAGGACGAAACACTTTCATTCTGTTGCCCAGAGATGAGTTAATCACCTGCAGGTCAGTAAACAGCCCTTCACCAGCAGACAAACAGAGCGAACGATCATGAAAACCGGCTGCAGTTTAAAGTTCAGTCAACAAAACACGAACGCAGGAAGTGAAAGTCATCTTTACATGTTTGTGTTTTTGTGACGTTACAGGTCAAAAAATCTCCATGTCAGTAAAAATCTACTGAAAACACAAAACCTGTGACAGTTTGAACCCAAACGGTCGATCAGGTTCACGTCTTTCATACTCGACGCAGAGAAACAAACAAACACAGTCACTTATTTAACGTATTTATCTTATTTAACTGGAGAAGAAAATAACCCGATAACCTGAGATTACGGAGGGTTTTGGTCATCAGGTCGCATCGTGTCGAGCCGAGATGCTGCAGAACAAAAACAACAGTCCATTTGAGAGGAAAAAGTCTCAGCTGGAAAAGGAGAATTTCAAAACCGTCAGAATTCCACGACACCGACGAAAAACACCGAAACTCCCAATGAGACTCTCAGAGGTCAGAATCGTTCCAGAAGTCTGTTTGATACCAAAATCTGCAGCTTTCGAATCTATTTGACATCAAACTTCCACTGAACGCTGAGATTTCAGGAGGATTTTCCCGCTTAAATAAACGAACTCGAACATGTGCAACTGAAATCCACACAAGCTTGTTTTTCCTCCGTCAGTCTGCTCGTCATAAACCATTTTATCGTCAAACCTCCAGCGTCTCTCTGCGCACAAACAAACAAACAAGACTTTCTTCGTCACATCAAGAACATTGAGATTAAAAAACTTCAGTCCATCTGTTTGAACTCGAGACGTTTATCGGCTCATCAGACTGAACCGTCTCCTCCGTTCTCACCGAGGTCGAGGACGTCGTTCAGCTGATCTGGGATCTGTGCTCGAGCTTCACGCCTTCGCCGACGACGCAGAGCGTTTAGCATTCAGGCCTCGTCTGAAACGTCCTCAGAGCTGATCGTCACTTAATGTCATGTTTTTATTCATGAGCAAAACATTTAAAACACCGCCGGCGGCTTCGCCCACAGCCGTCACTGAGGAGGGGGCGGAGCTAAGGGATGAGCACACATGCATGACCCCTGGAGGATAAATTAAAATATTACATGATCATGTGATTCATGCTGGTCCAATGACACACACACACACACACACACACACATACACAAACAGTGTCAGCATCGTCACCGTGTGTGTGTTAGCATGCTAAAGCTAACAGTTAAAATGGATCAGTGGACCTCACAACCTGATAAAGTCCAACATCAGCGTGAACGTTAAACCATTAGGACCATGTATGCAGTCTGTGTGTGTGTGTGTGTGTGTGTGTCAGGTCAACACACTCCTGTATCACATCCTCTTGTTGAAAAGATTGATCTCCAATATGCCGTCAATCAATATCTGTCTTGTTTATGACCACTAAATCTCAAAGAGGAGTGTGTGTGTGTGTGAGTGTGTGTGTGTGAGTGTGTCAGGGGTGTGAGGTCAGTCCCCCCCCCCCCCCATGATGTCAGTGGAGCGATGGATGGATGAAGGGGTGAGCGAGCTGTGACTGGTTGGTCGATCGCCCCCTGGGGAGGAGGAGAGCGGGATGAAGGCGACCGTGAACATGATGAATCTGATCTGAGGACAGTAAAACGTCCGAGCGCCGCCTCCAACGGGCTGATTGATCGATGAAGCCGTTTTCATCACATAAATCAGTTCTGATCAGATTCAGCAAAAGCTTTAAGAATTAAATGATAATTTGATTTATAGTTTTGTTTTCTTGAATGATGAACTTTTAAAAAAAAGGGCTGGAAATCAGACGTCACGCCGTTAGAGAGAAGACGACCCCGAGTGACCTCACCGCCGCCGCCGCCACTCTGATCCTCCACAGCTCTGCTCTCGGCCAAGATAACAGCCTCACGGACAAAAACACTCCTTCAGATGTTTCCTCAGGCCCAGCCGACCTTATCAGGGCTGTTTGGCGTCCGCCGGCCGTCCGCCGACCTCGGACACGTCGCAGACCGTCAGCCACGGGTTCAGTTTCCCCGAATCGTTATCAGACGTCTCCAAACGGCCTCATGTTTGGTTTCCAGATCAAACCTGCAGCAGGTTCTTCTGTCTTCTGTCCTGCTTCCTGTAAACATCCGTCAGACGGGACGAGAACGAGATTCGACTCATAAACAGAAGATAAAAAACGCTGGTGGACAGAAGGGAAGGAGCTCAGGCCTTCAGCCTCGCCGGAGATACTCTGAGTTACTCTGAGTTACTCTGTTACTCTGAGTTACTCTGTTACTCTTAGTTACTCTGTTACTCTTAACATGGATCAGAGCTGCTGGATGTTGTCAGACACTCTGTGAAACATCTGAACTGACATTCATTAACTTCGTGTTTCTGTCGACACACTGAGGCTTTTATTCTTTATTCTTTAAGACTGTTTGTGCCTTTAACTCGGCCACAAAGGTTTTTCCTTTTAAGGGTTCGAACTTTTTCAGGTCACTTCCTCACAGTCCACGTCTCTGCCTCCTCTAAAAGAGTGAGACAAACCGGATCCGGCAGGTTCGGAGGAGCTGCAGGAGTCGAGTCCGTCGCTCGCAGTTTAGTTTCACTCGACAAACGAAGGTGAACACAGAAGGTGTTTTTTCATCTGCAGCTGATTGACTTTCAGTGAGGCTGCGAAGGTTTCTGCTTCACTCAGCTTCTCCTCTGAGGACGGAAACACACACACACACACACACACACACACACACATGCACACACAGGCACACGCACACACGCACACACACACACACACGGGGTTCAGATGCCAAACTTTATTTCCAAACTCAGAGTCACAAATTAACACCTGATCGCCTGCAGGTGGGCATGAAGCCTTTCAGACGCTTTCAAAATAAAAGCATTAAATAAAACCTGAGGCTGGTTGTGCAGAGGGAGTTTCCTCCACAGCAGAGACGTTCGGTGGGATAATGAGGCAGTTAATCTCCCATCATGCCGAGGCGACCACAGAGCTCCACGGTGACATGAAGGGGGGGCGAAGCTTCTGTTTCCTGTTTTAAACCTTTCATAAACAGCATCGTCCTCTCAGTTCATCGCTGATACATTTAATGATCTTTTTGTTCCTCATTTTGTCTCAGTAACACAAACACAGTTTGGTCTTTATTTGACAGATAAGAAGACGTGAACAGGAAACTCCCAGAATGCCGTGCAGCGCGGCGTGTGACGTGTCGTTTCATCTCCTGCTGACGAGCTTCGCCGTCACAGAAGGTCTCAGAGACCGAACTTCAAGCTGCCACGAACCTGTAATCAATTATTAAAAGCTCACGAGCTCAAAGAAAAGAGTTTTTCCTGACGAGCTTCAGTCACTCGTGTTAAAACGACACTTTTCCTTTTGAACTCGTGTGTTTTTTCCATCCAAACAGTCTCAGATTCGTGGCCGAGCCGCTCCGAAGCCGTTTGATCTCAAACTCACGGATGCTTCATGTTGACATTTTGCTTTATTGTCGGTTTGAAGCCACAGACGCGACGATCGCTCCTCCTCATCACCTCGTTACGGCTCAGCTGATGTTCTCTGTGATGAGCTTCATGGAGCAGAGAAACGTTCAGGTGTGAGAAGAACGGAGGGACAGTGAACGCAGCAGCGGTGAGTGACGGTGAGTTCGTTCCTGCAGGTTTCTGAGTGAACATGCGACCTGCAGCTCGCAGGACTTCGTTCAGTCAGACGTTCCTCTCACCTGAGCTCGCAGCTTATCGATCGCCACCTTTTCATTTCACACGTTCAAAGGAAACTGAAAAACATCCTCTCACTAAATAATAAACTACACGGCTTTCTGTCTGCGGAAGAACCGGGAAATCCTCCCCCCCCCAGCTTCTAGATTTCTGCTGCAAATAAAACTCAAAACTCTGCAGCAAACAGAAGTTTATTTTACTGAACGTGTTTAGACTTTGAGATAAAGGAGCAGGAAGTTGATCTGCTTGCTGATGTCTGATGAAGAAACGTTTCACACACACACACACACACACACACACACACACACACATGGTTTCCAGCTGAGCTTAGGAGCTGAGGAAAAGCTCGTCAGCTCAGGGTTTTAAAGTTTGAATGTTTAGCCCGATGAAACGTCGTCACATGACTCACCGCTGATCTGCAGGCTGATCATGTGACCACGTCCAGACGTCCATCAGGTCTCAGCCACATCTCTTCACGGTTTCTTCTTCTGATGTTTCCATGATAATTTGTGATCGTTTTAGACTTTGAGTGATAAAGTCCCTGATGTGCTGGAACCTTCTTCTGTTTTCTCGGTTTAAATTGTGTTTGCAGAAGAAAAAGTTCTCATTTCCTGTCTGTCGGAGTTTCTCCTCCTGCTTCGGTCCAACAGGAGCAGATTCAGCTCCGTCGGTACGAACTTCAGTCTGAAGAATCTGATCTCTGATCAGTTCTTTCTGAGTTTGACCTCGTGTTTGCAGCCGTCTCTTCAGACGTTGTTGTTGCCGTGGAAATGTGGCCGTCACTGTTACGTTCCTTCTGCTGCTGCTGACGTCTCCACCTTCACCTTGTTCACGGAGATGTGGATGAAGGTTTTCTGCTCCGGTGACTCTCCTTCCATCATCAGTGTGAGTTCTTCCTCCCCTCTCTGCTCCGACTCTGGCAGATCCCATCAGATCCCATCAGATCCCATCAGATCCTGCTGAGCACATCTCAGTTCCTGCTTCTTATTATCCAGATGAGACATGCAGACGCAGATCACATTTCATTTCAGGCTGCAGGTGGTTTCTGCTCGTGCATCAGCACTTTTCTCCCAAAGGTCACTTTTACTGATTCGTCTCATCGTCTCTCCGTTTGTCTTTGATTTGATATTTTCTCTCCGAACTCCAGACGGACTGAACCGACCCCACGTGGCAGCACAGAAGCGTCGTCCATCTCTGTCGATCCATGGACGTGATCGGTGACGCTGCGTTCAAGCTGCGTCGAGATAAAAACGTTCAGTTTCTTCACTGAAGGAAAAAGTGAGTGAAGAACCGTCTTCAGTCTTCAGCAGGTGTTTTCAGTGTGTGAGTGTGACGTGACCGCCGTCCACATGCAGATTGTTTTTATCATCATCACGAGCTGCAGGAAACCTCCGCGGCTCCATGAAAACACGTCCGGAGGAACATTCGGAGAGCAGAAGGCCATCAGCTGACCTGAGAAGCTCTGTGTGACTTTATCTTCATGGCATTTCTGCATGTTGGGGATCAACAGGAAGCCCCGCGGCAGACGGATGAGGGGCGACACACGGCGAAGGTCATGTGTCCAAGTCAAAGTCGAAGCCGTGACACGGAGGCCGCGGCGGGACGACGAGCGAAGAACGAAGAGCGAAGAAGGAAGATCGCATCGCCACGCTTTGTTTTCCTCCTTCTTCCTGCCTTGATCTCCGTGGCAACCCTCCTCAGGATAACCTTTGTTAAGTAAACCTCCCTCAGATCGTCTGCAGAGACAAGAGAGAGGGAAAATGTCACTGTGTGTGTGTGTGTGTGTGTGTGTGTGTGTGTGTGTGGAGCTGAGTGTATTCATCATATCTGTCCTTGAGTTTTGCTGGGTCAATAAAGCTCATGCCTCTGCTGTGTGTATGCATGCATGTGTGTGTGTGTGTATGTGTGTGTGTGTGTGTGTGTGTGTGTGTGTGTGTGTGTATGCATGTGTTGTGAGTGTGTGTGTGTGTTCATGATGTCGGCACACACACACAAACACACACACACTCGCTGCAGAAACGCAGCTGATGCGTTTCCTCGGATCTCTTCTCTCTCTTTGTGTCGGGCAAAGTGCAGAAACTCTTCGGGTCATTTTGAGGAAAATCAACGTCGTGAACTTTCGTGATGAAACGAAGAACTCGTGGCTTTGGAACGTCGAGTTTCAGAACGCCGTGATCGTCTCCTGACGGGAACATCTGCTGTTTGCTGCTCAGCCGGGCGACTTCAGAGGCTTTTTACTGTGAAACCAGGAGAGAAACGTTGTTTTCTGACAGAAACACCGAGCAGAAGACGAGAGAAGCTGCAGATTCGTCTGAAAACACCAACATGAAACAGTTTTCAGTCAGTCTGACAGCGGAGGAGGAGAAAGTACTCATGGTTTACTTTGAGTTACAGTTACAAAAAGTATTTTTACTGTTTTGCTTCTGTTACTTTTCTCATCAGACTGTTTTTACAGTCACTTTCTCCGTTAACCTGCCTGAGAAACAGCAGCTTCGATCACCAGCTGAAGAGTCCTGATGCTTCCTGAACTGATGGACCCACACCAACAATTAGTCCCTGTGAGTGTGTGTGTGTGTGTGAGTGTGTGTGTGTGTGTGTGTGAGATCAAATTCTTCGCCCTTCACTTTCACTCTTCAAACACTCCATAATAACTTCCCTGTGTGTGTGTTTGTGTGCTAATCTGCTGCTGCTCGAGCTCATCAGTGTGCCGATGTTCATTGTTTGTGAGTGTGTGTGTGTGTGTGTGTGTGTGTGTGTTTGCACGTGTGTGTGGGTGGGTGTGTGTGTGTGTGGGTGTGTGTTTGTCAGTATGTAAACACCCCATCAACCAAAGGTCATCTGAAACTGAACGGCAATTAGCGACAGATCGTCACCAGGGGACGACAGTCGGGTGCCGTGGCAACTATGTGTGTGAAACGTGGGTGGATTGTATAACACACACACACACACACACACACACACACACACACACACACACACACACACGCACAAACGTACACACACACACGTGCAGAGCTGTGGTGATCGGCTCTGTATCTCTTGTTTTTCTGTCTTGAGCCCGGTTGCATTTGCATCAGTCCGGAGCTCATGAATATTAATGATCCCGCTCGTAAATATTCATGAGAGCTGCTCTTATTTTGCATAATAGTTTAAAAAACGTTGCTGTGTACTTTATGCACACGTGTGTGTTTACATTTGTGTACATGTAGAGTGTTAATCACTGTTCAGTGAGGTGGACACAATAACAGAAACACCTGCAGGTAGTCCCACCTGAGTGGCTCCGTCTCGTTAGCCTAGCTTAGCATGAAGACTGAAAACTGCTGAATCTGTCGGCTTGTTCACAGCAAGTTACTGTGTTTATCTCACCGAGTGCAAATGAGTGTTTTTCCTAAAATATCACACCAAGTCTCAGCTGTTGTTGTTTGTTTGAAACGGTCTGATGTTATTGGCTGCTGCCTAGTCGGAAAAGGTGTCACTGTTTTCAAACTTCCTCACCAACGTTCAGTTCAGTCGCTGAGATTTTTATGCTTCAAAACAACAAAACAACATCAGCTTCAGCCTGATGCAGAACTGTGCCAGCGACTGAAGCAGCTCTCATGTTACATCACTGACTTTCATACGTGCGTGTGCGTCGGATAAATGTACTTCATCACTTCTTAAAGTAGTTCACTGTTGGCGTGTTACCACGGTTACCAACTCCAACCAGTCAGGAAGCTCTCAGGAAGTGAAGAGGAGGAGGAACGAGAGGAGAAAAGAGGAAGATTCCACAGTTTCATTTTTTACATAAAGGCACTTTATGTGTGTTTGTGTGTGTGCGTGTGTGTGTGTGTGCGTGTGTGTGTGTGTGTGATTTCCAGCTTCATGGGGTTGTTCTGAAGAAGGTGTTGCCATGACAACGGTTCAGTGACTCTTTTGTCATGTTTGAAGAAACGAGAAAAAGATGTTGGTTGATGTGAAGCAGCTCGTCTGAGTTCCAGTTCGGTCACATGACAGAAACACGCCGCACCAACCCATCTGTGTGTGTGTGTGTTTGAAGTGTGTGTGTGTGTGTGTTTTACAAAGTGCTGAGCTGTGTGTGTGTGTGTGTGTGTGTGTGTGACGAGGCTGAGCGTCTCTCTGACAGCGAACATCAGCCTGAAGTTTGACGCAGATGTTTCTGCTCAGGTTAATGTTCTCAGACTCTCAAAGACCAAAAAAACCTGCAAACCAGCAGCAATCAGAGGACGATTGTTGTCTCTTTTGCCTCTTTTCTGCATTAAAAGTCGAATATTTCAGCACTTTTCTCACAAACTCTTCATCTGTGACCTCAAAGGTTAAAACAGCCATGATTTAAAAATCATGAGGAGAGCTGCTCACACGTCTGTGATGTCGACTGATGATGAAATCAAAGTTTACACCCTTTAAGTCGACCTGCATCCATCAAAAACATCAGTGTAAAAAGAATACAGATATTTTATTTTGAAAACAGGAAGTTCATTTAAAAACTCAAACGTTTCCTTTGGTGTTTCTCAGCGACTCTGCGCTGTGACTTCCTATCGTCAGCATGTGATCGATACCTTCAGATGTGACGGGACAGAAATGCTAATGAGGCTCAGCGGCGGCGGCGGCGGTCACCTCCGTATTGATCCTGTGATTGATAAAAACTCGGTGAGCTCCGTGTGACCCTGAGCAGGAACACGGAGGTCGCGTCTGATCTTTATTCAGTTTCCTCCGTCGCTCCACCTGATGGATCGCAGCTCTGAGAGAAGAAAAACGAGGAGGCGGAGCTTCACTTCAGTGACCTTCAGGTGGAGGAGAGTGAAGTGCTCCTGAGCCGGGGTCAAAGGGCGGGGAGGTGGATTCAGACTGATCAGCAGGTGGAGCGACGCTGCAGCAGCTTCCAGAGGAGGAAGCTCACTTAGCTCATCGGTTCAGTTCAGGTTCAGCAGCTCCTCTGGATCCAGGCCTCATGGAGATCCACGTGAATCTGATCTGTTTTCCGGCTCTCAGAAGGATCGATAACATTCAGGGACGAACTCTGTTTACCTGCGTGATGAAACGCTGGAGCACAGCTGATCTGATGCTCTGATCCTTTAAACCTGCTCGGTGATTAACAGAGTTCAGATGAGTCCTCTTTGCATAACGGCTGCGGATCAGACGGGACGGTGGGGCTGAAGACCTCGGCTCCTCCCCCGAGGTTTGAGCGCCGCTGATGGGAAGACATCAGCACGCAGCCATTTATTGGCTTTTAACCTCCAAAGCGCCTCCGCAGTAATGGCTGATGGGAGGACTTTGAGCTCTAATGAGCTCAGTTTTTTATTTCAGCCACAGGCAGCAGGCGACTCGGCTCCCAGCATCCTTTGCTGACAGTCTGAGGGAAGCGCTCTGACATCATTGTGTTTGATGTGTGTGTTTTTGTGGTCGTGCACTCAGACTGACTCGTTAATCGGTCTGTCTGTTCGGCTGCTCGTCCTCCTCAGCGTCGCTCAGACGTTTTGTTTTGTGACGACGTCGTCAGCTCAGCTCTCTGTGGCAGACGCTTCGCTTGTTGAGCCTTCAGCGATCTGATCCCATTAAAACGACGACTCGACTGCAAATATCTCCGTTCGTTGGTTTTAAAAAACTACATTTCACTTCGTGCGGCATCACCGGAGACAAAAGAAACATTTCAGCCTCGTTTCGCTAACGAAGCTTCAGCACTTTTGTCTCTGCAGAATCTGTAAAAACCCCAAAAATGAAAAACATCAGAGAGCTGAAACAAAACTCACGACCACCCGCTTGTATCATAAACGAGCTCACATGTCGTTGTTTCGTCTGCTTCCTCTGTGCATTGCATTGTGGGTCGGAAATGCTGTGTGCGTGTGTGTGTGTGTGTGTGTGGCGTCTTCGAGGACTCGGTCTGAACGGAGCGAAGCAGCTGCAGGATAAACGAGACATCCCACCAGCGTGAGCGGATCCAAAGGAGGATTTGAATAATCCGAGCCCCTCGGCCTCGGAGCCCGGGCCCCGTGGGGCCGCCGGGCCCCAGAAACCCCCGCGAAAGTTTATGGATGTGAAAAAAAAAACAAGGCCTTGAAGTGGTTTTCTTTGGACGGATGCTGGTGGAGCGTTTCTCCGCCTGTGATCTGTGTGATAAACGTACTTTCGCGCCCTCCGGCTGAGGATCACGGAGAGGAATCGGAGCTGCCGTCACGGGAATGATGGGACGGAAACCCGGAGCCAAACTGAGCTTTAAACCAGGACGCTGGAGGATCAGGGATCTGAGGAGGAGAGAGGAGCCGAGCCTCCATCTCCGTCTCAATCCTGCTGTTACTCCACGTTGATGTCGATCGTTTCAGGATGCGAGGAGTTTAAAGACACAAACTGAAACACTGAGACTGCAAACGAAGATCAAACTCAGATAATTCATTTAT
>JAPZDV010000178.1:0-14459 GCA_029814665.1 Acanthurus lineatus
GGAACTGTCTGTCAAGGAAAGTATGTACTGCCTTACAAACATGAAATTAAAGGACAGTTCCAGAAAAGTAGTGTTTGTCCCTTCTGGAGACAACATTGTCGGGACAAGCCTTCCTCTCAGTGTTATCCAGAACAGAGCAGAACATGCAGATACACTCAGGCCAAATATGGATGACCAACATCACTGATCCCTACAAAAGTTGACCAAAAACTAATGACTTTACCACCACAACTCATTCATTTTGAAGAATTTTAGAATGCAGGTTCCATCATTAACAGTAATGGTGAGGTTAAATCTGTGAAAGAAGTGATTGATTTTCACAGGTCAAAATTTGAAATTGCAGCTGAAACATTAGACCAGTGTCAAGGAAGTTATAGAACACATTGGATTTTCAGAAGATGCTTGGGCTTCTCTTTGTCCTGAGGCATATTTAGAGCGATTGCAATGTTTAAAAGAAAGAAGTCTTAAAAAAGATGTTTGTCCAGCTGGAAATGATGTCATTCCACCTAACAGCATGAAAAGATACCTGTGTCAGTGGAATGCTAAAAGCAGAAAATTAGCCATTCTCAAGCACAATCTATTTTGCTTTCATTAAATGAGCAACAGGCATTTCATAAAATACAACAGCGGTGCTTGGACAAAGTAAATGGGAGAAATGGGAGGAAAAGCATTTTTGCGTGTTTTTTTATCTGGTGGAGCAGGCACAGTAAAATCTCTTTGATTAAAGCTGTGTATGAATCCAGCAGACTGTTAGCAAGAATGTCTAATTATCAAAGACAATTGAGAGAGCAAGACCCCCCACTCAGTTCCGTTCCTGATTTCTCTCATGTGGTTTCACCAGCGGCCATACTTTTTTAGGAGACTTGAAGCAGCTCAGAGTTTATTGGAGTCTATAAGAAAAATGAACATGTTCACAGTTTATGGTCAAATCTTTTGCTCCATAGTCGCAAAAGTAAATATTGGGGTCATTTTCAACAAGCCATGCATCTTCCCAACAACCTGACAATAAAATGGCATTTTTAATTCAAATAAATCAGAAGAAAGTTAACTTTGTTGAGACCTTCCTTCTCAGAAAACAAGTTCTTGCAAGATCTTGTGATCTTGTTGGGGCTGACAAAAGGTTGTATATTTAGGCCCAAAAAAACAGATCTATAAGTATTAGTGACAGATGAAATTTCCATGGTAGATCACAAACTGTTGACTTCTATCCATGGCAGACTACAGCAAATCAAACTGTGCCAATTTTTCTCCCTTTGGCAATATTTCTGTAATAGCTGTAACAGCGAAATACTTTTACTCATGTAGAGTTAACAGAAATGGTCTGGCAGAAAATCAAGACTTCTTTGTCACTCCAAAATATATTGGAAGACATAAAAAGGAGACAATTTAAAGAGCAGGATGTATAGTTATTCTAATTATGTGGGTAAAGACACAGAGAATCTTCACATTTTTGCAACAAACAGTGATATTATAACAGAATTCCAATATGGTACATAAAGTGTGTTTAGATATTGTTCAAACTAAAGCCCAAAATTTTGATAAAAACCCTCAAGCAGGTCGTTTTGCACAAAAGAGCACCTCACATACTTTTAATAACACGACATTTGAACAGGTTGTTAAGTGTTGGTCCAAATGTGTGTGCAATGCTCATTAAAAACACAGACATTTTAGATGGTCTTGTCAATGGAGTATTGTCTTGTTAAGTTTGCTGACAACGCAGCATTCCCCAAAACAATATATGTTAATTTTGATGATAAAAGGATTGGCATCAATTTAAGTGCTAAATTTCCATGTTCAGTACCAAGCTTTGACAATGCTATGCTGATTGGCCCTGATGACCACAAAGTAACAAACAATGGTGGAATCAGATGTCAGTTTCCTTTAGGTCTCACATGGGTCTGCATTCAGCCTCTGATTCTCCTCAGCCTCCTCCACCCGCTCTTCCTGATTTATCTCTGGTCTCCCTCAGAATATCAAGACCTCGCAGCTGTTTCCAGCAAAGATTTGCCCTTAATCCCTACCACCCTACAGGCCCTACAATTATGCACTCATATCTGGTGCAAAGTTCCCTACCGACAGATTCTATAATTTGTCCTATCTCGAGAAAGAGGCCATGGAAAGATACATTAATGACTCTCTGACAGCTGGCCTAAGCCGTCCCTCATCTTTCCCTCTTGGAGCCAGTTTGATGGAGCTGGGTTTCTTTTTCAATAAAAAAGACAAGTCACTCAGTCACTGCATTGACTACAGAGGCCTGCATGACATCTAAGTCAAAAACAACTATCCACTTCCTCTGATTGAGCTCTCTTTTGAGCCCCTACGTCATTCTTAGGTTTTCACTAAGCTAAACTTATGCAATGCTCACCATCTGATCTACATCTGATAAGAGGGTGAATAGAAGACAGCATTCAATACTCCTCTTGGACATTTTTGAGTATCTAATTATGTCATTTAGCCTCACCAGCTTTGCCGGAGGTATATCCCCATATATAGCTGTTTTTGATATTTTGTCCATTCAAACAACTCTATACACATGCCATGCATAGGATTTTTGTCACATTGCCATGGTACAGAGGGTGGCACTGACCCAAACAGCCTCCTTCAGGACTCTTGCAACTCTCAACCCTCAACCTGTGGCTTCACCCCTGGAGTCCCTGAACTGGGACACAATGGAAAAAATCGTGACAGAGACCTTTGAAAAACAACAGCAACAGCAGACAAAGAACTGTTACTGTTTTAGCCTAAGGTCAAGAGCTGACAGCAGTAGTTTAACTTAACTCTTTATACAAAGCTGCCGATGTTGGATGTGTGTCTCTGTGTGTATGTGTGTGTATGATGAGGGGAGGGGCAATGAATGAAGTTTAAAGTCCAGACTTCCTGGGGACAAAAGGGAGCGGTGAGAGAGGGAGGAGCTGTCTTCTTGAGATTACTGGAGGCTCTGGTACCTCCTCCCAGATGACAGAAAGCCTAAGTGGTTGTTTGAGATGAGCTGAGTCACCCACAATGCTGAGCCTCCTGCTCTCTTTTAGTTGCAGTTGAAGGAGAAATGCTGTTGGGCTTTTTTGGCCAGTGACACAACGTTGGTCCAGGAGAGGCCCTTAGTAACATCCAGAAATCTGGTGCAGCTCACTTTCTTCACAGAAAAACTTATGATGGTCAGTGTGTGTTGTTGGGTGGGGGATAAGTTGTTAACAGTCTCCTTCCTTTTCTCTACATTAATCGCTGCACTAAACAAAGTTGGTTCAACATTGTTCCTGTTGTTTGTCACTGTTGCTCCTGATGAGACACACCATAGTCATGTTATCTGCAAATATAATAAAGTGATTAGGGCTGTAGTTTGGTGCAAAGTCATGGGTCATCAGAGCAAAGAGAAAGGGTCTGAGCACACATGACATCACCTGTGCTCAATGTGTTGCTGTCCAGTGTATTGATGCAAACCAATACTGCTTGTGGTCTCTCAGTGAGAGAGTCAAGCATCTAGTTACAGAGAGAGAGGAGCTCAGGCCCAGAAATTCCAGTTTCCATGTTAGGTATGATGGTGTTAAATGCTAAAACTAGAGTCTATAGAGACCATTCTCACATTAGAGCTTCTTGTGGGTGAGGGCTGAGTGGAGAGCGAAAGAGATTGCATTAGTGATGAACCAGTTGCCTTGATATGCAAACTGAAATGGGTTCAGGAAAGGAGGAAGGGTGCATGAGTGTTTGAAAGCACATCATGATGGTTAAGGCCAGTAGTGGAGGTCAGTGCAATAAGGCTGTAGTCACTGGAGCTGGATGGAGATCATATCTTCAGCATAGGTATGTAGGTGGTGGGTTTAAAACATGTGGCAGTGGCAGTATACTGGTACTAAATTGGTACCGCGGTAATAAGTCATTTAAAACGATACTGTACTGCACTTGGCTGGTACCGGTACTTTTTTTTTTTTTACGTTGCCACATGACAGCCCTGCATTGTAATTTGATCCGAGGCGAGTGAGCAAACGGAGCAAGAGCCTGGCGACAGAGAGAGATAAAGGAGAAAAAGAGAGAGAGAGACAGGAGTAGGGAGAGAATGGCAGTTGCTGCAACCTTCACCACGCTGCAACTCATAGATAAACCAGGTGCGCAAAGTGCTATATGGAATTACTTCGGCTTTAAAACAAATGATCACAGTGAAGCCGTTAACACTGAAGCACCACTGTGAAAACAGTGTTACAAAACATGTCTGGCCAAGGGTGGAAACACTTCTAACTTCGCAAAACACTTGAAGGACAAGCACCCAGATCCAATGCATAGTTGTAGTTCTAAGATTTTCTATTAAAATAAAGTCAATAATGACATTTTTTGTGCTCTCTTTTTACTTGGAAAAGTATCGAAAAGTATCAAAAAGTATGGAAATACATGGTGGTACCGGTACCTGTACCAAAATGTTGGTATCGTGACAACACTACAGCCTAGTTCAGAGAGGTTTTAAAGATGTCTTGAAGCTCCTCTGCATATTCTTTCAGCACCCTACCAGATGTGTAGTCTGGACCAGCGACCTTCCTAAGTACTCATCTGCGATGATCTAGATACCCTGGCACAGGTTCCTTGTGTTTCTGCTGTCTTTTAAATGGCAGGTTTCTTTTTGTAGTAATGTTTGGCGCTCCTAATGCCACTGTAAAGGTTGACCCTGGCTGTTTACAGACCAGGTATGTCTCTGGCTCTGAAGGTGGCAATTTAGGCCCTCAGAAGACTGTAGACCTCCCCTGTCAGCCATGGCTTCTGGTGTGTTTGTTGTAGGTGGCTGTCTAATTAAACATGTCCCAGTCTGTGATGTCAAAACAGTCTTGAAGAGCAGTAATTGCTACTACAATGTTGTAACTTGGCGTAATAGTAAATATTTGTGGTCCATTTCATTGTCCATGGAGTGTATGTTTGCCAGGAGAATGTCTGGGATAGCCGGCTTAAATGGGCTAGCTGCTAGCCTGGCTACCTCTACCCCTTTTCTGCTTCCTTTCACGCTGCTTGCAGGGCTGCCTCTTTGGATTGGGAGCAGCAAGTGAGACCAGTGGTGTGGTGGGTAGGCAAGGTCCCTAAAGTTCCTCTGCCTGGGTGATTTCCTAGTTGTAATCCAATTTATGTCTGTCTTGCAGAAACTGATGGCTGTACCTTCGTTTTTACAAGTACAAGCAGGACAAACTTTTACATAAACAGGACAACTTACACCACCAGGAGGAGGATACACAACACCATATATAACTCAAAATTTAGACCAAGATTTGATCTGTCCAACTTCAAAATATATTTGGACAGTTATCATTTCAAAATTAAAGGTTGCTTGACTGATTCACAATATTAATACATGTACTGCATAACATTAAAGAAAACACCTTAAAATTACCTGTAGCTGTTGTATTGGAGCCATAGACTCCATAACAGCACAGTAAAATTTCTGAGTGTATTTAACTACTGTAGTAAAAATGAAAAGGCAGCAAAGCATCCTTTGTGTTTTTGGGACAGCTAAAAAAGAAAAAGTTTATGATATAATGTAAAACTTACAGGTGCCACCAGGTACAGACCGTCCTCATGATAGGATTGGGCAGCAGCAGGTTTTATGGGTGTAACTGGGGTCTACTAATGCTAGCTAGCTAGCTAGTATCGAGGACAGCCTATACGCACTGCGCAGACAAGAATAATCAATATGCATGTGTGGTATCAGTTCAATTCAATTCAATTCAGTCACCAATTAACATATTTTGTCATGTGCACCATTGCCAATTATGTTATCATATTCATGTGTCATTAAATCATCGTGTTGCACTAAACGTGATTAAACTATTCATAAAGCATTTGATTGTGTGTTATACAGTTGACTAGTACTAGGTGAACTTGTCATAGTGGGAGCAGTAGCCACAAATTTACATAGATGCATTGCTAGGTGGCCACATAAAGGAGGTTAACAACTCAGTTAATCAAAATCTAGACATGAGTACAATGCATTTAGAGAAAAAAGGCAGTGTTAATGTCATATGACCAGAAAGCTTCCATTTTATTTATAGGTGTATGACATCTATATATCATATCACTGCCACATCATTGGAGATTCGGTAGATCTGGTAATTACGTTTATATATTCCATTATCCTTTTACTAAAGACTCCAGACAAAGATGGGATGGGACAGCACATAGAGTACATGACAAAAAGAAGAAATCAGTTTATGTGTTGCTTATATACGCTGTGGCGTGAATGAGAGTTTTAGACCAAGCTTTTCTAACTTAGCCACAAATCAAAAAAAAAAAAATTATGCTAAATATAAAACAGTTCGAAGTGGTGAATGGGCTAACCTGAACCCTTCCCTCGTTTAAGAAGTACAAAGCTTTGGTGCTTCCTTAATTTTCTGAAACCCACAGCTCAAGAAGAAGAATAAAAATATTTAATTCCATCTGATAAAGAATCTAGCAATTAGGTATTAGGTTTTGCATTTTTCCCAAGTGATTCAAGTTCCCCTGTCATGCCTCTGCACACCCAAGAGAAGGCACTCACCACATTTAAGAAACGTTTATCTATCAGAACATCTCCTACACTTGTCATAGGCCTCTTTAAGGCTGTGTTTAATTCTTATCTAAATGTGGCATCTAAACTAATTTTTCTCTCTGAATGTGTTGTTCCTTAAGGCATACTGTAAGTTTTTTGAAGTGAGTGAAATTAAAAGGAATTTTTTTATACATAAATAATGATTCTAATAAAATGCTCAGATTTTCTGCATCATGTATATACTTGTGGTGAAAAAGAATGCAAATGAAATAAATACAGTATGCACTATTGTAATTCCACAGATTAGGTCAGAATATGTACTAATGTCACTTTATAACTCAAGGACATTGCATATATGACTATTTCTTTTTCTGCTAACACTTCAGGCTGAATGCTCAACATAACTTGTTTACCCATTTATTTCACTTAATTGCACCCTTCTGGGGCCTGTAATACTAAGAAAGTTCAACGAAGAAAAACAATGTTTGTGTAAGTTTCCTCAAAAAGCTCCATAAAAGGGGCATTTGGTACATTGTTTAACGATACTACAGTCATGGAAAAACATCTATTTTAAATTATAGAATTACCCTGATCATCTGGACGGTTTCTGCGTTGTTTGGTTTAAAGACCATGCACACTTGACACTCTATTAGTCAAACACATTAATTTCCTGTTTAGCACATAATAAATTTGAAAAAAGATAGACTGATTTAGTCATATGGCCTGTAGACATTCAAAATGTTATCTGACCATTTGAATTAATTTTTGTTCTTCTCACATGTCATTTTGCAAGAGTAAACCATCAACTCTTCTCAATAAGAGCTTATGGAAAACAATCAGTGTACATTTGCATATGAAGTTGTGCACTGAGTAGCCTATGACAAGAAATACTACATTAAAAGCAAGAACAGTGCAAATAGAGCAAGAGAAGAATATTGGTAATGAAAGAACGTTAATTACGTAAATTTCCAAGTTACTACATTTTTTTTCCCCAGTTTATCCTCAATGCCGACCATTTCTTACAATACCACTACACGTTGTATGTTTTTTTTTTAATTTTTTAAAACTTAACAGCAGATTAAACTTTGTAAGCCAGGCTGCTCTAAAATTGAATTTATGTCTCAATCTTTCTCGTATTGAACAATTTGCCTTTTTTAGGCCAAATTAAATGGATTGTGTTGACTCATTATAAGTTGTAATAAATTTTAGTAGATAAGCAGACTTTCTAACAGTTGTTTTTTTTATATATATATATATATAGAGGTTACCAGTAGTATAAAATTGAACCAAGCATAAAAATATCCGAGGGCGTGAGGCTTTTTTGAGGTGGGTCTTTGTTTAATTGCCAACATTACGAAAAAGGTCATGGAACACAACATAAACACATTTAGGTGTTCAGTAAAATCAGCATTGCTCTTAAAACTAAACAACGACTCGGCTCATTATTCATCAAGTTGCCCGTTGTGGACGAAACAAGCAAGGCGATACACAGAGTAAACAAAGCTACTGTAGTTGTAAAGCTTTATCCGTAGCATTACTAGTACAACCTTAACGCTGAATAATGTTGCATAACATAGGCCTATTCGCCAAGCTTAGAATTTGTGTCGCTTACGGCGTGACTGATGAGTAATATTTTCGCGTGCGAAGGTTTGTGGAACACGGTGTTAGCATATTAAATGCCGAAACAATAACAACCATATCTAGATCAGGTTATATATGCATTAGCAGTTAACACCTTGTCGGGTTTAAGAGAGCTATCCGTCTTTAAAACATCAAAATCTCTGGCTTTAAGCTAAACGTACCTTGTTGACCAATTCATCGCGCCTCCTGATACATCGTTCATGTCATTACAGCATCAATTTATCAGCATTACATTATAACGGAAAATATTATTAAGATAAGATTAGATTAGATTAATTGAAACACTAGCCCGTTTCCCCCAAAATTACTCTCCTTCTTTCCTGGATTTGTTTTATTAATTAAGACGGTAAAGCATAGGAGCAACAAAGACGGTGGTAGGTTTCTGTGCCAATGGCTCTCATTGTGGAAAAAATGTCCACAATAATCTCACATCAGTCCAGAGTATGATGCAGGCTACAAAATAACTCACCCCGCTCTCTTCAAATAATCCCGATGCAGAGAAGATGTGACAGCCGATGCTCACCGGTCACTGTTCCTTTCAACCATAAACAGCAGTAGGCCTGTTTATGATCGTTATCAAGCGGCTGCCCTCTATTGATGTTTAGGTAGCCTACCAGTGGCATAGGCGAAAATGAGTCTTTTTGCCCTCAGTATTGTCTGACAGACATCTTGAGATGCGCAAAATGCATGACCCTCCCTAACAATGCCCAGCTCTTTCTTCTTCCTTTTACAGGGACTTGCACCCAGGCTGATGATAACGCCACTAACTGTGTTTAGTTGACAGGTGTATAGGCCGACCTTTAAGAGCTATTTGCAAAGTTGGTGTAAATTTTTTTTGTTGTTGTTGTTTGTTTTGTTTCAGGTCGTTCAAAAAATCTTTTTTCAGTTTAGGTTATCTTTCATCGAAAGAGATTAATGACATAATACGTTCACTCCATTTCAAAGGGTATTTAGTTTACGGCATGCAATATTAAATTTGGCTTAAGCTGAAAAGGCAAGTTTTCATTTATTTAACCTTGGTCGCCCGAACGGGCTGCAGCAGTGCAGACCGCAGGAAGACATATTTTCTGTTACAAATTGGTCGACGTTATCACATAAACCTTTGGTAAATGCAACACTTGACTTGGTCTGTAAATGCTCTAATCTCATAACAGTAACTACCAAAATGTAGAAAAGTAGCATATGAAACATCAGTCCAGAACCATTACTCGACAATTACATCTGGTAAAATGCAACTAATAAGCCCACTAAAGTATTCAAAAGAAACACAAGCACTGAAGTTGCTGTCACCCTGTGTCATTCTTTGGTTGGTTTTGTCAGACCACTGTAACTATAATGAGGCTGCAACTTAGTTAATACAGCCCATGATTCCATAAACTCATCAAATAACTGTATTTTCTTTGAAACTTTGTATCTTGTTTGGTTTAACACTTATTAAAAAAGTGGGGCTACATCACCTCAGTAACCATGGCTGTGCTCTTGCAGTGTGTAGGCTTATGATTCAGCAGATCACGTACCAAGCCATTGCGAAACTGATGATGTGATTCTAAGGTCTTGTAATTTTTTTAACTTGCACAAGATGTATACTCTCAGTCCAAAAACTAGATAATGTTTCTTCATGACTTCTGCTGAGTTATCTATGTGGACATACAACCTATGTGATTTATCATGCTTAGTTTGTTCAAACACTGCATTAGTCATTAAAACAAGATTTTTTTCTTTTGTTTTCACCTAAAATATTTTATTAAAATTTATTCCATATGATTATTTTGATCTAAAGACTAAATTAATATGTTGTCAAACCAGAGTAGAATAAGCTCTTATTAGCCAGCTGTTGAGCCCTGAGCCAACATATGACCCCTGTATAGAGTCTAGGGTTGGTCTCAGGAGTAATACCATTCTTCCTCTTATCTTTTAAATCTCATTCTTTTTAGCTACCTATTGTCCCAGGGTCCTGGAGCTGATCTCAACTGACAGTGGGTGAGTGACATGGTAAACCCTTAAAAGGTTTTCAGTTTATCACATGGGCTGACACATAGAGACAAACAAGTATCTGTTCAGGATAATGTATGTTCAAAACAAACAAAAAGTTATAATAGATATTATAACTATTAGACATTTTAATGCAGAAATTTTATTTATTAAGTGTTTGAATACAAGTTACATTTCTTCAGTCTAGAAAAGAAAAACCTATTTTTCTATTTTATTAATTATAAAAATATTTTTTTTTATATATGACATTTTTTTGTTTTTGGAATGTATTTACATACTGACCATCTGCCTTATTGCTAAAGCTTTAGCCACTGCAACCACTACATCTTTGCTCAGATACATAATAAACAATAGGTTATACATAAAACTTGATTGACCATTCATCATTAATTAGAGCTACTCTAGCGGTATGTTTACACAGAGAAGTTTTAAAATTCCATTGAGCATTAGTCTGACTCTACTTGACTGACTTTTAATATCAGTTACAAAAAACAGTACAAGTATGTCCAGTTTGAGTTGTGTGGTCTGAATGGTCAATAAAAAAATCCATGATCAGTGGAGCTTTAATAATGCCATTTACCATGGTAACACATAGCCTGAAATAAAGACAGAGGCTCATTTTTATTCCAGTGGACCTAAAAATAGTAACGTGGTATATATGGGCGGTGCACATTTATTTAAGAAAACAGGTGGCCTGAGCCATAGTGGGGAAAAGCATAAAAAAGTAACAAATACAAAAAAATCTGTTTATTCATTCATTTATCTGTTACCAGAGTGATCATACATCTTACTTAATGTGTGATAGAGTGGATTAATATGAGTGTTTTAGACTGTAGCTTACATTAGACGACATATATAAAGCTATAATTTCACAGAGCAGTAATGCACCGCAGTGGTGATTGCTACCTGTCAAAAAAAGGAAAAATTCTGAGTGATTGTTCTTTTTGTACGCTTTTGTGCCATAATGAGTAGAGATTCTCTGACTCTCTACATTTGTATTAAGATTCTTGTCCATTTGCCATTAAACCAAAACACCATAAAGGTAAAGGTGATTTTGACTGGTAGCATTTTCCTATTTAATACTGATATAACAATAATACTTTAATCATTGTTATTCTCTAGGCAATGCCAAGCAAGGGCTTCACTCTCAACTGAGAGTGACTTGATGCTGTCTGAAAGGCTATAGCCTTTATGTAATCCTGTAAAACACATTAATATCCAAATAGAATTTTGATCCCTTTATACAGTAAATCTCCACTAACAATATGTTTAATTGCGTCTTGCTCTGTTACCAAAAGACCAAAGGCCAAAAGGTGACCAAAGGAGTTAAAAGACACTCAGAGTCGGTTATAGAAAACCTGCCAACAAGGAGGTTTACAGATTCAGCTACCACAATACCCGGAATTTAAGTTACATCTCTTTCTGACATGGAAAACCTGAGTTTCCCTCATATCAGGATTTACAAACTATGAGTTTTTACTAAACCCCTTCACTGAAATAGGGCTTAGCTCTAAAAGGAACAAATTAGCCAGACTGAACAGATACCCCTAGCCTGCAAGACAGGGAGTAGGGCTTTCACACCCCAATACACACTCCTTTGTACAGGGGCCAAAGCTTTTTATGTAATGAGACAAGTGTATTTGTGGAGGCAGCCAATCAGAGCATTACTGGAAGCTGCCTCCTCCAATCATAGCTTTCAAAGCTGTTGTTCTTAATCTCCAATATCAGTAACCATGGATCCCCCTTCCACAAAAATAGAAAATCTTTTTTCACTTACCAAGTAGAAAAAAAGTATCAGTAACACAGAGTGAGGGATGAAGTATTTTAAATCAATGAAAATGTGAATACAAACAACGGATTTTATGATAGCAGGTGTAGCATGCTGAGAGAATTGAAAATATGTTCCCACAAGTGTCTGGACAGTATTTTTTATATAACTGACTGTAGCAGACTACTTTCTTTGTGCAAGTTTATGATCATTCAGAACTACTATAATAAAAATAAAGCAGTCAGAAGCCAGGTAGGACTTAGTGATATAGCAATAAACAACTGTAAATGAGATTAATACTGAAATCCTTATCGAACTAGATTAATATTTTGTGAAATACGCTGAATAAATTTTCCTTCTAAAAATTATATACATATAATTGTCAATTAAAGTGCCAAAAAATAGAGAATAGGGTCTTAACGGATACATGGCACAATTATAATTGGCATATCTAAGCGTGGGAGTGGTCTGTTTAGCACAATGCTCCCTGTGTCAGCAGTTTTTGCAGTGCTGTCAGTTTTCCTTACACGTCTATGCAAACACTCCTTCCCCCACCACACAAAGGCCACCCTTTGTAGCACTATCCTCCATCAGTAACAATGGCAGCTTCCCCCTCCTCCAAGTGTAAGGAGCAGGTGCTTAGCTAGACCATCTGCTAAGGTGAAGTAAAAGCAAGAAGCAAAAGAGCTCCCCAGACAGGAGCCCAGAGAACACCAAATCCAACATCAGGACTAATCCTCATCTCCCTCCCTCTCGTCAGTGTACCACTAGTTTGTAGAGCGATTTGTCTAAATAATGAAAAATAATGTCTGGTGTAGAAGTGAGTAAAGAAAAATTTCAATTAAAAAGCAGATTATTTTTTATTTACATCATTCATAACATAAACTCTTTTTAGACCATTTAAATAGTTTCAGAAATATTTTGTTTTATATCAACTACAGTGGTACAACTAGGGTTTTTTTCAAATATTTTTGATAAGTCACTGAATGCCTTTAAAATGCTAGTAAGTATTACTACACAGTCAAAAGCTTTGTAACAGTGCTGGAAAGCCTAGGCATGTTATTTTGTATGCACCTGTCTCTGAATCTATCCCAGATGGTTGTGATATTGTCATAGAATATGCTTAAGCTGGGCAAAGGGGGAATTAGAAGCCTCAGTGAAACATCAGATAAGAATTCTCAGAAATAAACATAATGAAACATGATGAAGCAAGCCATAACACATCTACCACATGCATACCCCATCACACACATAGATACATTATCACCTGTTCTTAACACACACTCTTCACACACTCTCTTCTTTACTAATTCTAGCTGTTTTTTATGTACATCTTCTTTTCCTCACTCATCCAGGTGTCTATTAAGATATGCAGAACAAATGCAATGACAGGACTTTGAGCAAACACAAGGAGATACCAATGGACATATGACAACGCCATCACTGACACCACTGACACCACTTCATGTATGGACCTGTTTGGAAACATGGATTCCATGAGATGGAATGAACTAGAAATATGACACTTGGCACAATAACTGGAAAGTGTTTATCAGGTTCTGAAGAAATATGACTCCAGCTGGCCACATGGTGGTGCTGTAATTAAGGGCTCAAAATTCAAAAATTGAAATGCCACACTCCTCACATCCAATGTCCGATTGACTTGAAACTTGACGAACAGGTGCAGCTCAGTGTATTAGATTTCATATTCGATTTTTTTGCTAACTTGCACAAAGTGAGAAACAGTAAAGTGACATCTATTTTTTGATTTTGACTCTTTCCACACAAAGTTTAGCCTAATCCAAAACATTTCAGGCTTGAGACTCCAAATCCAAGCGGGTAATGCAGAGATGATTTGGGCCATAAGTAGGTGGGAAAGTCAGCCTGAGCCCTGTGCCACACAATAGCAACTAGATAAAAGAAAAAGATCCAAATTAAGAAGTGCCTTTTCCTAATGGCATTGTTTGTCATTCACCCTTTTTCAAACTGGTGTGTTCACAAAAATGCCTTACACTTAATATTGACTTGTTGTGTGTTTATGTATTGTATGTGAATGGAAAGACTCCTCTTGTTCTTAAGTACATGGGTTTATGTTTTCTTATTGTATACAGTCAGGTCATTGTTTTCATGACCTGACTAACATGACATTCATTGAATGAGCATGCTTCTTGTTTAAGTGCACTTCTTCAGTGTCTGATGGTGGAACAACAAGAATGTGTGTGCAATCAATCGCACCAACAACATTTAAGACACCAGCAACATGGAAAAATGCTTATTTTGTGACTTCTGTGTCACGTCAGTTTTGAGGAAACCTAATGTAGCTGGCCACTCTTCTCACAATGGCAGGTAGACCCACCCATATAGCCCTACTAAAAAATGACTAGGAGTGCCTTGAGATGCCTGCAATGGTTTTCTAGAAAGAGCCTGATGAAAATACCTGTAGTGTTGATAGTAGTTTGACAGTCCCAAGAAAATGGGACTGACGCAGGTTTTGTTAGGTGTTTGTTAGGTGTTTAGTAACATTTTGTACAACTTCTTTGATCCTTCAAAATTTTAAAGTAC
>JAPZDV010000179.1:0-14426 GCA_029814665.1 Acanthurus lineatus
ATTGTAAATGTAAAAGGGCAGGGTAAAAAATTTGCAATCAATTTGCGATTAATCGCAAGTTGACTCAGGACACTAATGCAATTAATCATGATTAAAAATTTTAATCGACTGACAGCCCTGGTAAAAACATACTTTATATCAAATGTTTATTATTTATATGGCTTTATTTATCTACTCAACATACAAACATGAGGCAAAGTGCTGCAAAAAATAAATTATAGAGTACAAAAACAAAGACCCATCTCAATTAGACAAAAAGGTCCAATCTCTGTATGCATATCATTTATAAAATGTTAACTATTTGGACACACAAACGCTACCACACATCTTGACCAATCACGAGCGGCATTAATAGAAAAAAAAGATGAGAAAAAAATTAATTGGCTCCTGATCAGGAGCCGGCTCCCCTCGCTCACTTCAAAGAGCCGGATTATTCGTGACTGACACATCACTAATCGCAAATTCCTGGAGGGACTGAGAGTCATTTTTTTGTTTAATGATGTACAAGAGTGAAGGTTGCCAACCTGCTGTAGAACTCCAAATCCCTCAGTTGATTAGGTAATTTTGATTACAATTAATTATGTATCATAATTTCAAATTTTTAGTTAGTAATTTTATGAGACTTATTCAACAATTTGGCTATCATTTCCCTTTTTAATGGTGGTGCTCTAGCCAACCCCATCTGGTACACAGCATATTTGGTGCTTCAGTGTGAGTTGGAGTCACACTTCCCTAAACATGCTTCTGAATGAAAACATTACAATTATGTCTTGTCCATCTTTTTTACGTCTGTTGTTCAAAGCCAGCCTATTTCCTTTACTGGATTGGTAGTTAAGCTGTGTCAACGCATACGGGTTGTTTCAAGCGTAAGCAAAGTTTAAGGTGGTGTAAATGTGGATATTAGATATAGGTTATTTTTTAATGTAGATGCAAGCAGACAGTCCAAAAAAATCGGATAAAGGCAACAAATTGGATTTGTGTCACTTGAATCATGTAATGTAAATCCAAAAGATCAGTTGCTGTTAGAAAAATAAACTTGTGTCTTTATTAGATCAAGAAAATTCAAGTGGCCTGAATGTAGATTTTTTTCCCCTCTATGTGAGCTATATCTGATTTTTTCTTGACAATGTGAACAGCAAAAATCATATGGAAACTGATCTTTTCAAATCAGATTTTGGCCACTTTCATATGTGGTTCTTAATCAAAGAAAGATCTAATTTTTGAGATACAACCTCAGTCTGAACATGTGTGGCCCGTATCAGAATTCAGTGCGACTTTGATGTCACTCTTGGTTGACATTCGTCACAATCCTGTGCAGACAGAAGACGTCGGTGGATGTCTCCTTGTTGCTTCCATACATTAGTGTTACTTTTGTCAGCTCTTTCTAATTTAACTCAAAGTTTTAGTCCTGTGTTTGAAGTATTTGTTAGTTTTTGTCATATTTAGTTATTTGTATTCTATTTTTAAGACAAGTTTTAGTTGACTTTAAGTCTTGGCATTTTAGTCTGATTTTAGTTAATAGAAAAACAAATGTATTTTTAGTCTAGTTCATGTCCCATAAATATTCTAGTGTTTATAAACCATTACATTAATTTTGGCAGTTTAGGGGACAAATAATATGAGTAAAAGGGTTAGATACAGGTATTCTACAACAACATACTGCTATGGTGAAATTATAAAGTGGATATATAGAATGGAAGGGGGATGTGTGGACGGAGTTTCGCCAGCATCCCTTGAGATGTTTTGGTTTGGGACTAAAAGTCAAGGGAAATTGAGTTTGAATGTGTTCTGAGGCTCTCACTTTCTCATGTTTCTGATAGATTACTGGTAATTTTGTGACAACACAATTTTGCACCATGAGTTAAGTTCCTCACACAGTTAGTGAAATACCGCTTGTGTTGCCCAACATGGCCTTAAGTGTAAATTTTACATATGCTAAAAGGTGCCAAGGTCATGCAGAGCAATCAAAACATTAACTTTATTTATAATTGCATGCAGAGCAATATAAACTTGTTTTCAATCGTCAACAGTAATTCATAATAGAAAAGTCACAGTCCTTGTTTAAGGACATTGTCTCACCAGATCACGTTGGCTAATTCAACATTACAGTACACAGCGTGCTGTGTAAGACGTCATGTGGTTATAGTGCGCATGCATATCACATCAGGGCATTGAATAGTTTACACTGGAGTCCGATATTGAAAAAAAGCTCACAAGCTATCTTTAAGGCTTCAAAGAAAGAGGGAGAGAGTGATAGAAAGTGAGAATTTAATACAGGGGTCTCACTGGCATTAAAGAGCACAACTGTAACTGCCTGTGGCAATGAGCGCTGGTCTTTGTGAATAGGTAGTAATTGCTGCTCAGCTCATTTGCAGAGGAGGGGGGCAAATTTGTGCCAAATTTATTAATATCCCCTCATTTACATGTATGCAAAAAAGAAAGACGCTGTTAGGAGTGGCAGTGCAAGCTTAAGTGCAGTTTGTGTGCTGTTCTGGCACATTTCACCCTTTGCTTATACTTTGTGACCTGTACGCTACTTTTTTCTTTCATTCGCATAGGTTTAGCAGTTGCAATACTTTCGTTGATCTGGTCCATTATGTACAAGAAGTAAAAGAACATCAGTTTACAGAGCCACTGTGTCCAAATGCACAGCTTTTTTGATGCCATCTTTGAAAGCAGAATGTAGACTGTATATATAGTAAATAGAGGAGTACACCTTTGCTATTTTGAATGGCAGCAGAATCAAAAGAAACTTTATTAAACCTACCAAAGAGATAGGCCTCTAACAGTTAATGCAGTTAATGTAAAAAAGGTAAGTGTAATAAGACATGGTCTAAATTCTAACTGCTAAGGTAGTTATTAGTTATTGTCCTGAAAATGGGAACCATCAGGATTTCGGCTGAAACTCTAGAGCTAAAACAATGTGAAGCATAGTTTAAGACAGAATTGGCAATCATTTTATGTTTTGCACCAATATCTGGTGCTTCTGAATTTGAAGAAATAATAAATAATAAATAATAATTCATTTGAGAAATAAAGTTTGTTAGTGTTGCACAGTTTTCCTTGTAAACACAGAAGAATTTGACTCTTTGTTCAAAATTAATATATTTTTTATTCACACAAATGAGAAAATGAGAAAATTTTCTGACTGATAGAGCACCTTCTTTGTTGGCATCTTGAGCTTCATGAACTCAGCCTCTCGACAAAGGACATTCCATGGAGCATGGATCTTCAAGAGACCAATTCCAGGGATCTTACTCTGAAAAACAAGAATGGTAAGATATTTGACAGTTATTCTCTGTCTAATCACTGCTAAAACATAAGACACTTTATGCATTTTAAATATGTATGAACCATCCCTCTAAACATATGTTTAGGGGGATGGTTTATGTTTGAGGGGATGGTTTATGTTTGGTTAACATGTAAATTCTTCAGCTGGTAGTGCAGTATTTTTTTTTTTTTTTGTTAAGTCTGGCACTCTGTTGTCTGGGAGAGTCTCATAAGAATCCTCCAAGTCATCTGTGGCTTCTGTGGTTATGTAAAACTAATCATATGCTGCCATACTCACTTCACACCCTTCAGCTTAGCACACTGACCTGTCTAGATTCAGAAAGTATGATTTAGGCTAGCTGAATTACCACAAATCTCACACATATATACCCTGTTTGTCAAATTAAAGCCCCCATGTGTAGTTTTTTACCTTAAAATTATAGTTTCAAGCTAATTTTTTACATTCCATTGACTTGTAACAGGCAGCCTGGTATTGGACCATGTAACTTTGGTTGCCTGCCTGGCACCCGATCCCAACAACGCTATTGCTTTATAGCACACAGGCCAGCTACATTATTAACTTCAACCTCCATGCACTCGGCCACCTTTTTGGCAAGAGGAAGTTGATGCCACCTTCTCTTCATGACCAAGTCACCACCTGTCTCACTAACTTGGCTCACCAGTGTGTGGCTCAGATAGCAGCAACAATTAACAACATTTTGTTGCTCACTGAGCTAGCAACTGAGATTAGCAAGGAAACAGCAGCAATCCTGACCCCTTCCAAGGCAGTAGTGGCAATGGTACAGCACATCATCAGTCTCAATTGCCTTAGTAGATCAGAAAAGGATTGCTGAATGGCCCAGTCAGCCCTGATGAGCTCTTTCAGCCACACCTCCTTGATGCCATCAACTATCTGCAGAAAGCCTCTGAGGAGGCACGGAAGGTGAGGAAACACACTTCCTGAAGCATAATTTCCTCTAACCAACAGATTTCATGGTGAGACAGGCAGGACTTTCAATCCAAGTTGAGACACCCAGCAGCTTTTTGTGGTGTCTAGATCCTAGCAAAACAAGGGAACAGGAATTTTTTCTTGCCTTATTTCCTCATACCATAGAAGAAAACAAGCAAAATGAGGCTGATTTTAAAATCTCTCTTTCTTCGACTAGTTCATAATGAAAAGGCCCTTAAACGTGCTCACAGTGATGCATGTTCTGGAATGTGTGTGTCTCGACAATTTGTTCACATCCATTGACCTAAAGACGCTTACTTTAATGTGCCAGTCATTCCAAAACACAGGAAATTCCAGCATTTCTCATTCAAAAGAGTTTAGTTTCTGTACAACTGTTTCCCTTCAGTTATTCTCTGGCTCCTTCCACATTCTCAAAATGTGTGGAAACTGCCTTGAAGCTATTATGCAGAAAAGGCAACAGGGTGCTTTTTATCTGGACTACCTGATCACAGAGCCATCCTACACAGGGAGCACAGCTCAACAATAAAGCTGGTAAAGCATTTCTCTCTGCCAGGTTTCACCATAAATTAGAAAAAGAGCTCTTCTCTCCCATTATGGTCCATAATTTATTTGGGAGTGCGTATAAACTCGCTTGACATGAAAGCGAGATTATCCCAAGCGAGGCTAGAAGAGCTAAATGCTGGTGGTCCAATTTGGTCTCCTCCACACGAGGAAGATGTAGAGATGGTTTGGTTGCCTGCGCCTCAACCCAGTTTAGCTCTAGAGGCATATAAACTACAGACAGAACTGTGATGTTGGAAAACCCCTAGGGCTCTAATTTCATGGCGCAGCGCAGGGTGGTGCAGGGTGGCGAAGCGTGGCGCACCCCGGGCATTGGTAATTTCATCCGGCGCACCACCATGCGCCGCCAATTTAGTCATTTGGTAGACCGGGCTGCGCCGAGATGGGGCCATTCACGAAAATTGCAAAATGCGCTGGCCACACCCCCTTGGCGTGGCTCAGGCAAGGCGCAGGGCAGGTGCGCCTCGCCTGCGCCTGGTCTACGAAAATAGAGCCCCTAGTGTTCTGTGAGAAGGGAATTTCCCTCAGGGGTGTTGCATCACACATATCACTATTTACTGACACTTCTCTCTTCAGGTGGGGAGGAGCATGGCTGTCCCAAGTCATGGAAGGTAAATGGTTAGAGCCTCCATCTCTCCACATAAACTGTCTGGAGCTATCCACAGTGCTGAAAGTGCTGAAACACTTTGCCCAGCTACTAGAAGATAAACGTGATGGTAAGGACAGACAACAAAACAGTCGTGGCATATATAAATTTCCAGGGCAAAGTCTGCTCAGCCCAGCCTTTTACTGTGGCCAAACATGGATTTGTGCTCCATCAGAGCGGTCTACATCCTGGAAAAGCAGAATTGGGCTGCAGACCTGATGTCATGCAGAAGCAGTCTCAAAGCTAGTAGAAGCTGAATCCTTCTATTATCTAGACAATATGGGACAAGTTTGTGAAAGCAGAGTTGGATTTGAACTTCCTGGGTGAATATGTAGTGTGCTTTGTGGTTTTCCTTGAGTCCTTGAGACCCTCCGCTATTGGTTGTGGACACTTTCTCTCACTTAACTTTCCTTCAGTTGTTATAAAATAGACATTTAATGTTGTCTTCTGTTAAAGCATATGCTGTGTACATTTAATCTTGCCAGAGATCTCAGTTTTCAATCATCAGGACTGCACTGGTGCAAAGGAGGGCTGTGCCTAAACACATAGAATCTGGGATTACAATGCTAACTGGCATTCACAACTAGTACTATTATTTTTACTGGTTAAGTCAATCTTGTATGCTGTAAGATTTTAGGCTTAAGTTAAGCTCTGTCCTGTCATTTGATGAATTTGAAGAAGTTTATATTGAAGTAACTTCAGCCAAGCACTGATTGCTTAACCTCTGTCCAGAAGTAGGGTTACTCTTTTTATACAAGTGTTTTCTCCTACCACCCCTACCCCCTGCACCACTTACCTTTTCATCCTTTTCCAGCTCTAGCCCTGTTTCTAGGAGGTTTTCCTCAAACTCCTCCCGCCTGAAGCGCTTGTCATCCTCATGGTAATCAGTTCGTTGTTCTTGGGCAGCAATTTCTGGGTCTTCCTTTGGCTGCAGATGTGCTCGGCTGCTTCTTTTGCTCAGACTACGTCGAAGGCGTCGGATGAAACTGTTCTCGCCAAACATAGAGGACTGATGCCTGATGCTGCTGGGTTTCTGAATATGGTATGCTAATACATAATCTACCCGTCGCTGTCCATCAGAGAAGTATGGTCCTAAGGGTGAGCTGTCATCCTCTTTAAGATTTTTCATTGGCTAAGAAAAAGAGACAAAGAGACAAAATACTATAGATTATGTATATGTTTATGTGTATGTATTTGAGTGTCACAAGCATTGTTCTTTCTCATGACTATGCTAGTAATCAAATGAATTTAATTGGGGAAAATTCCACAAGCATGTAAAAGCATGAACTTCCTTGATCTACACACAACGTGCAATAGAAAAAACGCTAACCTCTAAGTTGCATTTCTGCTCTGCTGCTTTTTGATTCAATATTTAGTGAATGTACATTTTATTGTGTAGGTTATTCTGTGTATCACAGGGCTTTGCATATTGTGTGGATTGAACAGTTGGAGCAGAGGGTCAGACGCTGCTGAAGATGACTGCATCTTTGTCAAATGCAGATCAAAACTTCTTGATTCTGCTCTGATCCAGATCTCTTTTCCAACAAGAGGATTTAGTTCAGATTTTATTTTTTTTTAAACTTCAGGGATTAAAACTAGGTCTTGCTCTCAACTAACCCTTTATATGATCTAGTTCTCATGTTTTGGGTTTTGGTGGTGTGACGATGTATTCACCGCTCTCTGTCAATCAGTTCACCAGTTTGCCAGCATACTTCAGTAAAACCTACACCATCACAGCAAACCCTAAATTGGACTTTGAGGATTTTTCTTCAACACTACTTTGTCAGATAAAGGTTAATTGTATATTCAAAAATGTTATGGGTAAATCCTTTGGGGACCTTAAATATGCTTAATAAATATCACTAAAATTCCAATCCTATTAGAATTTAATTTACATATATTTTGTGCATAGTTTTAAGGTTTTTGGAGAAGTTGACACAACAGCAAAAGTCAGGGTTAGAGAAATTAGGGTTCATCCTAGACCCAGGAATGTCTATTCCAAATATGGGAAGAAATTACAGAAATATCTTGCCTTGATTGAAAACACAAAAACAAAAATAGATGCTGCAGTCTAAGTTACAAAGTGTGTAGTAAGCATGAAGTGGGAAGAGAGGTTGATATAGGTGTGGTTGTCTGTCGTTCTCTGCAGTATATGTAACTGGTAGTTTACTGAACTTATACTTTATGTACTTGCAATGTAGCACTAATCATTAACCCAGTGCCGGCAGAGACAGCATTATTCCCATCATAAACAATATCATGTTCAACAGGGAACAACATACAACAAATGTGCCTCTGCTGATTCATGTCATTTGCAATGTCATTAAATGTTTAACTAAAATAGCAGATACTGTCCACATAATGATAAGCGCCAGGAATTATCAATTAAAGCTAGGGGTGGTTTGTGTAGCACCTAGAGAAACCGAGAATTGACAGAAAATTTGTAATTTCCACCTACTACTTTGGCAACCAAATAGCAGGTGTAAAACACGGTTTGACCTTAGAGTAATGCTGCAATAACCAAGTTTTGCACTTATCTTGAAATTGGCTTAACCTTGTAACCCTGGGTCAAAATTATTGCATCATTTTTATCTCTCAAGTCATCTGCATTAGGTCTTTTGCTCTGAATTTGTCCAGTTGTTTTGAATGATCTTTCTAGACCCTGTTAATTGACATTAACGGCTATTCTTTTTTCTTTATCAAATATTATTTTCAGAAATTCTCAGGAGAGCAAACACTGTTTTAGTGTAAACTAAATCTGAAACTAACCTGGAGCATGGACAACTTAACTGGGCCACTAAGGTGGACAGAACATCTGCCAAAATGGTATCTTTTACTGCCAGACCAGACTCAAGGGCTGTAGCATTAGTGTCCCCTGAAACACTCTTTGGTCCAGAGATTTGAAAATGACTCAAGGGATCCAAGGCACCTGCCAGTGCTTTTTCAATAAATCTACATAATATATCCAAAGTAGACACAACCTCAACAGTTCCTGGGGGTATTCCAGAAAGAAAGTTCAACAAACTCTGAGTCTAACCCTTAACTCTGAGCTGACTTACTCCAGGATGGGGAACTCAGTATTCGGTTCCAGAACAGCTGATTTGAATTAATTCAATCAACTTTGAATATGTTAACCTTGAGTTAAGCGCATGCACGGGCACAATGAAAAGTCATCAGCAATGGAGCCCTGATACCTCAATTCACCATGGCAACTGCAGAGAAAAAGAGATCAAGTTGCTTTACCCTACTCAAACTGGAGGTCCTCATGCATGTGTTTTGCAAATATGACCCTATTTTGTAAAAAAAAAAAAAAAAAAGTAACACTGCTGCAGTAGCTGAGGAGAGAGGGGCGGAATGGGAGAAAATTGCTGCCCAAGTCAATGTGTAAGTTTGAATACACTACTCCACTGACTTAACATTTAGCCGCACTTGATCAAAATCATATCACATGGGTGAAAAGCGGTGGATTGAATAAAATCTGATTTTTATTTAGGTGCAATTACACAGGGGAAAAACTTACAAGGAAGCAGCCGAAAATGAATTATAAAAACACTGTAATGAAAAACAATACCATTCTAACTGATAATCATCAGGGAATTAGAGTACATTCAATTGAGGTCTGAAAATCCTCTCCAGATTTAAGGCATTACGTACCACTTTTGCGTCGATATCTATCAGATTGCGAAGTTCAGGGCAACTCGTGTCTGCTTGTCTCAGGTGGGAAGAGACAGGTAGAAACTCAGAGTTTCGTATAGAAAACCTGCCAGGTTATGTTAACAGAGTCAGTTACCATGGAGATTGACTCAGAGTTCAATTTACCCCTCTTTCTGGAATGGATAACACAGAGTTTCCCTCATCTCAGGGTTAACTCACTCAGTCTTCACATAACCCGCCTCCTGGAATACCCCACCTTTCTGTATGGACTTTAGTTTTGGAAATGGGAAAAAAAAAATTGGCCATGATCTACTGATCCAATTTTTAATGTATCCAACATACAGTCTAAATATGTTTTTGAACGGCAAGAATTATTTTGCCCATGTTCTATTACGCTAATACTCCACATAAAGGACAACTTTCCTATCACTATCTGCAAGTTACATGGTGTGAGCCTATGTAGATGTTATTTTTTAATGCCTGGTGTAGCATCCCATCCAGAATGTTGTCAGTTGGAGATGTACACCTAGGCACATTCTGAAAGTGTGTGTGTGTAGGTGTGTGTGTATGTGCTTGCCCTGATGGCCCAACACTGCACAGCTGTTTGGAGCCACTAAGGTCTATAGAGATCCAATCAAAATTTTGGCAGACACTTGGACAACAGTATGGGCTTGTTGGTAGAAAAAACAAGAACTTAAAGCATACTTGCTTCAATTTCAAAATGGGATCTATATGTAATAAATACAATCTACATAGTACTCCTCAATGCTCTGTGTTTATATTGTCTTTATGTTTTGAGTAGTATTTTGCTACTGTATATTATTTTGTATTTTTTTTCACTGTCCTTCGTCTGGTTAGCTGTTTCCCAGGACTCATAGCAGGTCATCTTCCAATCAAAATGTTGGAGGTTCGATCCTTGGCTCAATCCCTTGTATCCTTGGGTATTGAACCCCAAGTTGCTTCCAGTGGCTGTGCCAGCAGTGTGTGAATGTGGTAACAATTAATTGATTTCTTTTTGGTAAATTGCACAATTTAAGAGCATTTCAAAATTCTTGATAAAGCTTCCCAATCCTTATGATAAAGCTGCTACATGAAGTCTGCTATGTATTAAGTAAGTGTATGTGATAAGCAAAACTACTTTAATCAGTCTTTTTATATTAACAATTGATTAAATGACATGATGTACTGTGAAAAAGATCTACTAATATACTATTTCTAAACTGGTAATGAAGAACCCACAGAAAAATGAAGGACCATACACTCAAACACTCTGCAGTTCCCTCATCGCTATGGATGATTCAGCTTCTTCAGCCCATTGTCCAAAACTTTGCTGTTATGGCTTTTTTTGCCATTCTCAGACTGTTGTTTTCAATAAAAGGCCCAGATAAACTCACTGTCCACTTCCTTCCTGGCAATGAGTAGCCAAAAAACTGACAACTTGTTGTAAAGCATAGTGGAGCATTTATTAGGGAAAGGGCAAGACAGTTTTCTCAGGTTTCAATGAAGACCAAGCACAGAGGGGATTGTATTGATCTGTAACTGCTGGATATGTTTCTAGGCAACTGTTTGCTAATACATTCTCCTGCTCAACTTTCTACAGTGATGACGCTCTGTTTACAGGTTGTCGTTGTTTACGGGAAAGCGTGAAAGAACAATCGTTAAATTGTACAGACCTCTGAAACAGGTAAATTGTTAATATATAAAATCCTTTATTTCATCAGTCAGTAACTGAATTGCTGTTTTAAGCTCTCACATTGTAGCAGACAATCTGATCAGTGCATATGGAATATCTGTTTATTTGTTTGTTTTCCTGTCATTTATAACATAGTTATGCAAACAAGCTATGCTGAATATGTATGAATTGGTTCGGAATCAGTACAATGTACTTAGGTATTCCTAATTAAGAGGCCACTGTGAGCATACATTGAGAGAGATATGGAAATCTGAAGAAGGCACCTACCAAATCGGAATCTGTGACTGCATCAAAAGCAGCTGATACTGAACATGATATTTGCATGGTGATAATACATGGCATTATGAAGTACAGACAGTCTACTGTCAATAAAAGAGTCATAAACTTGGGCTGAATGATGATTCTTTACCTTGGAAAACTAATATTGACACATTAGGCACAGCACTGAAATCAAAAGCATTTTCCTTTTTACAGCAACAGTCACATACTCATCTTCATCTCTTTGTCAACAGGAAGTAGTCATAGCTGAAAAGGTCAAAGGGTGCTTCTCAGAGGGCACATGAGGATGTGGTAGTGTATGCATCATTCACCAAGAGGAACTCTTTTCTCACCAAACCACTGGAAAATGAGGTTCTCCTCTCTGTTGTGTTTCCATATGCACACAGCCACCCACACGCTCATACACAAACACACACAATAAGCTATAATAAGCTCAAGACTGAAAGAACCTAGCATTACCCAGCAGTGGTTTTTGTACACTGTCAGTTACAAATAAATATATATTACTGTGAAGGTTTGACTCCAGTACTCTGTATGGCCACAATGAAGATGATTAATCTGACGTGCTCTCCAAGTCAGATAAAAAAGGACAGTAGTAACTTAGAGGGTCTGTTAACTCAAATAAAAAAAAAACCCAACACAAAAACATTTCTTTTGCTAAACTCTAATGGTGTTGGCCATTCAGGTTTTATGATGTTCCACACTAAAACCCAATAACAATGATTGGGATTTTATTTTCAGTGCTTATAACGTGCTTATAACTTAAAATTAATAAATGTAACCGTTATATATCTGCTTACAAACAGTTTCCTTCTTATCCGTATAACTTAGAAACTTGAATGGCTATTATTTCATAGTGACTGTTTCTTTAATGTACATCAATTTATTCACAGTAGGATAAAATAACAAAAATTTCTGCATGGCTAGACACCACAAAAAAAAAAAAATTAGAGACTGATTTTATTGAGTTTTTATTGAACTCCCGGCGGTAGTAAAATTTTGTCAAAATGTGACTGCTCTGACCTTTTCCCTTGTGGGGGGATTATACCCAACAGTGTGAACTGACTAGAATTTGCGAAACATTCAGTCAATTGGAAATCTTTTTTTTATTAACTACATGTCTGCCAAAAATGATTTTAAGGCTGTTAATACATGGGGTCAATATGTCCTGTTTTTTAACTTAAGTTTAAATTGCACTTAAAACAACCATTCACTTTTTGCCTGCTGTTTTTTTTTCATTTTTTTAACATGTAATAATAATAATAATAATAATAATAATAATAATAATATTAACAATAATAATAATAAATTATTTTTAAACAAAACATGAAAACAATTTCTTTGACATTTATCTTAATGAGTCATGCCAAGTTTTGCTACAGCTTGTGGTGTGTGGAAAAATCTCATGATTACTTTCCATTTATATTCTCGCCATATGTTTAAATTTGTTACGAAATATAATTTAGTGCATATTTCTCCACATGTCCAATAATATCTCTAGATTCATCTCAATTTCCCATCTCCCCTTTGTATGTAGTGTATTATTCAAATTCATGCCTAGAAATATTTAATAAAAACATATACATTTCTATCTCAGTTTTTGTTTGTATAATAATCGAGGGTTCTTCAATGAAAAGGGGATCACTATTTTAAACCATTCTTTGAGTTTTGTTAAAAAGTCTCTTAACCGTAAGGATTGGAAAAAAAATCTGTGTTTAGGAGAATACATTCTTCTCTTAATTGTGCAAAAGGTTTGAGACAGCCAGTTTGTGGTGGTTGTTGGTTTCGTTTGTGTTTTGGTAAACTGTCGAGGTTGTGTTTTATTCATGCAGTGTTTCTTGTTAACAGGGGCTGGGCTGGGCTGGGCTGGGCAGGGCAGGGCAGGGCTGCCGAGTTTTGGGAGCACTGATCGACACACCTGGTTTCATCATAATCAGGCTCTGGATTAAGACGGGCAGCCTTCCACTTATCACCACGTTGTTACGCTCCACCAACGGTAGTTTGGCTCTCTACCTGAGAAATTACATGTGATTCCCAGTGTGGGTCTACTCGTTGATGTCCACCACCACAGACCCCCATTTGCCAGCCTCACGCACCACCTGTCTGTTCTCGGCTCTTGTCATACATCTCTGCTGTGCTCCCTGACCACGTGCATTCCAGCATGCTTACTCTCCTCGGGCCCTTTGCAACACCAGTCTGTCCATGAGTCATCACCAGTGCTCCAAAACTTCCCCCACTCCATTTTACCTAAACCCTTCTCCTTTTCCAATAAACCCTTTTTGAATCTGTGCCAGTCTTGGAATCTGCTTTTGGGTCCTAAACAATAAGTATAATCACACAGCTTTCAGAAATTGGTGTAGATAAATTAGTCAATGCCATTTCCTACATCCTACATCTGTCTATAATCACTTATAAATCCAATAATAGTCAGTGCAAAAATTGCTCTGGACAAACCAAATTTTAAATATTTTAATGTGTAAATTAGGTACTGCAAAGATACTTGATCAAATGCTTTTTGAGCGTCTGCCAATAATACCATTACTTCCTTCTCCTTGACTCCTGGATGAGTCATACAATTTAATAATCTTCTGTCCCCATAATAATAGTAATAATAATAATAATCATTTATCCCCATGCGGGAAATTCATTTCATGGGCTGCTGTACAGTGTGATATTACCTGATGTATTTCCCATTTCTTGACTTGTTCATCTAATACTTTTGCCAATGGTTCAGGCAATTCTTTCAACTTGATGTTCAAAAATTGAACCAATTCTTTATCATCTCTACAGGTTACCATGTTGCTGTTCAAGGTTTTATAAAATTCAGCAAAAGTCTGCACGATTTCATCAGGTTTCATAAATGTAAAGTTATTAATCTTTAATTTCTGCTGATTTTTAAGTCGAACAAACTACTTGCCCTTTTACCATTTTCATAATACTTTTTTATTTTTTTGCACTTGCAATTAAAACGATTTGGCCTCTAGTGTATGCGTTTGCATAGTACCACATGGTGAGAGATGATATTTCAGTTGACACAAATTGATCTAGAACAGTTCTTTGTTCAGTTGTTACAAATATAGTCAATTCCCTATCATTGAGCAGCAATGCATTTAATCTCCATTTTTTTTGGTTGATGGTCTGTGACCTTTGTTCTATGACAGGGGTCACCAACTATATTTGTCAGTGGGCCAGAATTTTACCGGACAGTCACCTTGGGGACTGAAATAAAATTAAATAAAAATCAAATTTTGGCATAACATTATTGGATGTTGGATTGTTTATATTTTTTTCATTTCATTACAAAACTGAAGGCATTTTTAGCCTTTATGAGTCAGGCTCCTATCACCTATACC
>JAPZDV010000180.1:0-14421 GCA_029814665.1 Acanthurus lineatus
AATTGATGTCTTTAATTTGCTGTCTGGTAAATGTTCTGTTTTCTTCAGAAACTTTTCTTTTCTTTTCTTGGAATTATCCATGGTTGGCCTACCGGGGTTGAAAAGCTCAATGCATTGCGCGCCAGCCGATGTCGCGCGTGTCGCGTTTGTGACGCATACTTTGAGCGACAAAAAAGAAAAGAAAAGAGAAAATAAACACGTTTTATTTTCATGTTAAAGGAGTACCATAATCTTCAAACTTAGAATTAAATTTTAAAAAACGAAATAAAATAAAATAAATTTAAATACTGGGTTATTAAATACTCATTATTTAATTTCCAAAGCACAGAGAGCCGCAGCAGAGCGATGAAAGAGCCGCATGTTGCCGACCCCTGAACTAAGTGAACCTTTAATAGTCTGCCAAAGTTTGTATATCAAATGCACTTCAAAAAGTGCACAAACATCAAAACAAAATTTAAAATATCCCACCATTTAAAAAAGAAAAACAAATACATTGTGTCAAGATGACATACCCGTTTGAAGATGCCATTAGCAGAGATTAGCTGTGTGCGTCCCCTACAATTGATCTCTAGAGTGTAGCGCAGATGAGGGGCCAGAAGCTGCAGCAGCAAGACATAGAATACCATTCAGGGTACAACATATTGGTGTTAAGTTTGTGAATAAAATACCTTGTACCTTGTCAAGCTTGTTAAACTAACATCAACCAAAACACCATATATTCTCAATTAAAAGCTAAATTTTCAAATAAGGACATAGTCCGAAATAGCATTTACAATGAACTGTTGTATAATGTCTGAGAAAACATTGAGAACGGGTTGGGATACCCTTTGCTCTAAAAGGTTTCACGGCATAGTTATTAAGATATAAAATTCCTTAGCAATAATTTCATCAGTACAGCAGTAGTTTCGCTTTCTGTTTTTCAAACACAGAAACACAAATACTGTGTTTGCATTTCCAGGTGCCCCTGGTTTGCCTTTCTGATTTTTGTTTATCTGCCATTAATAAAAACACCTCCTGCAGTTTTTAAAAATTCAATTTTTCAAGTAATGTTCAAAAAGTACTGGCGCTGACATTTACTTAACAGCATTAAAAAAAACTATTTGAAGAGACTAAAAATAGTCCATATCACAAATATGTGCGATGAAAAGAGCAAGTGTCTCATTCAGTCTGACATGACAATTGTTGTACTGATAAAATAAGTACTGTGGCAATTTAAACTAAGTTTATCAAGACAGTGTCTAACTGTGGAAAGGATTCTACAAATGAAGGCCTGTCTCTTATATAAGCTTATTTCAAATAAAGTTTTGGTTTTTCTGTGCATTTGACATAAAATCAGGCTCCATCAGTAACTGAGAACTGGCTTAGTAGTTTCACATTCACTGTCAAATGAAAACTTTGAGTAGATCATTACTTTGCACCAAGAACTGTATACAGACAGGATTATATCTTCTCAGTAAAAATGTAGGTACTGAATAATGTTACATGTGTGGCTATTTACCTTATATATAGGGTGCACAGCAGGCAGCTGTCTTAAAGTAGCCACACAAAACACTTCTACGACCAAGTGAGTCCTGAGCAGGTGAGACAGTAGCTGGAACACCTGGAACTCTGAATGACGCACCCACATCTTAGCTAGCAGCCAGGCAAGGGGTGGGTCACTTGGCAGGAACACGGGTGTGTCAATGCCGGGATTCTGCTCTAGCTAAGGACCAGAAGGAAAACAACGTATATTAAAACATTAGGATAAAATAAATGAGAGGAAAACAGACATTATAATTTTTAATTTATTTTCATTCATTTCATCATTCACTTGCACTCACACTATTACACTGCCATTGCACGTTCAGGTCGCTAGGTGGCGAATTGCGCTTGTGGTAGGATAGGACTTACACGTAAGCAAGCCAGAGGACTGGCAGCCTCCCTGGCTATCCAGTTAGGGAGGCAACACATTAATAAGAGAATTTAGAGTAAAAAAAAATAAAGTTACTTTCCCTAGTAACTAGTTACCTAGTAAGTAACAAGTAACTTGAAGCAACCGAGTTACTTTTGAAAGAAAGAACTAGTAACTGCAACTAAGTTACTAATTTTAAAGTAACTTGCCCAACACTGCTTTTGAGTCATTGCATGCAAACTCACAGGCACACGCATCTAACACCACATGAAATGAACTTAATTGAAAGACGATATGCAACAACTTACTACTGTCTGTAAGTCTGTCTACTTGCAGGAAAGATAGAGAGCCATGTTTTGAACCAGGAGATTGAAAGACTGGTGGTAACAGGAGATCAGGTGTATCCTAAGGTTAGCGGAGAAAGTAGCACAAGTTAGGATGAGAGTGTTCTTACACAACTGTGTGAACAACACCAGTGGCAGTTAAAGTGGAAGGAAACATGACATGGTATCACCTGAGCCATGGCAAGAAAGTTCCAGACAAAACAAGAGAGACATGTACTGAAGGTAATGAGCATATTGATGTGGGTAACAGGAATCCTGGGACAGACAAAGCAAGAATTGGAAGTGCTGGTGGGGAGGCCAAAGATCCTGAATGTGAGTGACCAGAGAGTGACTCAGCCACCCTGGGAAGAGGCCAGAGCCCATGAATCAGATCAGTAATCATATTCCACTTTTTGCTAGATAGACACGCTAGATAGATAGTACACGGCACAAAAGCAGTGCACTAGTGGCAAAGGTGTCATTGCTATCCTAGAACCGGCGCAAGTGTCAGTTTTTCCACAAGTGTACAATAGCAAATCCACTTATGCTGGGTCTCTGTGCCAAGGGGTCGGAGGTCTGAGAATGAAGGCAGAATGGAGGCATCAGTGTTGCAAACTTGGTGACTTTCTTGCTAAATCTGGCGACTTTTCAAATCCTCTTGTCAAAAGCGACTAGTGACAAATCTAGCGACTTTTACTGGTGTTTGGAGACTCTGATGTTAAAGCACGTATTGTTCTGCAGTTACTGTCCTCAACGAGCGAGCAGTGGGCGCTACTGTGAGCCCCTCCCCCGTCCCAAAGCACTCACCGGCGGTCAGTCTCACACAGCACCAGCTGCAGTCAGAGCAGAGAGGAGACCCACATCACTCCACGTCCAGTCTGGACTTTGGCAGAGTTACTTAGGTTTTTGGCAAAGTGTCTCTTTTGGGTCACTTTGTCGGTCCCAAGCCCGGATAAAAGAATTCCACCCCACATAACAGTCTTTTGGTTAAATTTGATATTCTAACATTTAACAATATAGCAATACAGGACAAAACTGATTTATGTAATGTAGGTCTAGAAAAAGCATTTAAATCATGAAGTTATTTTGAGAAATGATGACCTATTTCAAAGGCAAAATACAAAAGAAAAACAAACCAAGAATCAACAGAAAGAAGTTCATTTGTAGTTCTAAACATATTTAGGGTGTTTTTTACTCACTTTTTGTCTTTCCCACGAGGTTATTCCTCTCTCCTACAGCGTCCATTACAATTACACGCAAATTTTCAATTATGAAAATTATTTCATTTTTAATTATTAAAAATCATTGCCTAATTTTCAATTATGAAAATTAGGCAATGACGTAATTTGGCGACTTCTAACGACTTTTAGGACAGCCAATAGCTACTTTCCTTTCTGGGGAGTTGGCAACACTGGGAGGCATGTCCTGGCACGTTTGCTACTGTACACCCGGCGCACTAGAGTCAAAAGAGTCAAAAGGGTCAAAAGCCCCTTGCACTTATACCAGCCAAAACCTGGTCTAAGCACAAGGCGCAAACATAAAACACCCTGTACTGTAAGATGCGGCACAGTTGGCCAACGTGCTCACACACCTCTCCACAATCACACAACGTTCTTTTCTGTTTTTGCCTCTCAGCAGTGTAAAGTATTTAAGTGTGCTTTGGACATATTTAGTAAAGTATTTAAGTGTACTTTGAAAACATTTTTGATTGCACAGTAAACATTTTGAAGCAAACAGCGTGCATATGGGAGTGTGTTTCTTGCGTTTGGTCAAGACGCACACACAATTCATTTCTGTGAGCCCTCCCTCACATTGATAACAAATTAGGAATAATTATAATTATAATGCCAAATTCATCTCAATGGACAGGATGGGGTCACAACTGTCGGATGTCTTTAACTGATCAGTCGCTGAAAGCTGGAGCAACTTCCGCGTTTGTGTCAGCGTATTTATTTGATCAGAAAAGCAAGGACTAAATAATAATTATCCATAACATGAACCCTGAGCCAAGAGTTCTGTCTCTTCTCCGCTGAATTGCCTTTCTTTGTTTGAATTTAATATCAACAAGTGACTGAAAGAAAAACAGCCCATCAACCATTAACTACCATATGTATTCCATCTACAAAATTAATTAAATTTTTTAGGTGTGTGCATGTATGTATGTGTGCATGTGTGCATGTGTGCATGTGTGCATGTGTGCCTGCGTGCCTGCCTGTGTATGTATACGTTTGCCTGTGCAGGTGAAAATATATTGTAGAAATAGCTGTGACAAAACATGGAAATGTTGGCTTTAATGATTTGACTTAAGGGAGGATTAGCTGAGAGCTGTCTGACTCAATACCTTTATTGAGGGTTGTCCCAGTCCAGACGAACGAACGAACGAATGAATGAATAAATAAATAAATCCTTAGAGTTCAGCTGTCTGTTTATGTTTGCGCCGGGTGTAAGATAGCAATACACCTGCACCACTGGCGCATGGCGCAACCAGTCTTTAAAAGGAATGAGAGCAGATTCTCGGATTGGTTCATGCATTTTCGGCCAAAGAAACACCCATGAAACACCCATGAATTGATGAGATGATTTTACACAGCTGATAGGACTATCCCCTGTGCGGCAGTGGTGCATTGGGTGGGGAAGAGCAGGATACCTCTGCTGCTCCTGGAACAAGGTGACAAAGGCTGACCTGGAAACTCCCCTGAATAAATTAAAACCCCTAGCACAGGGGTCAAGTGTACAATAGGGCCCACGATGATAAATGTAAAAAGAGAGAAGTGGATGACATTGTGGTTACACATAAAAATTACTTCTGACAAACATCCTTAATACAGCCACCACCACTGAAGATATACGTATAACCCCTTATTTAACAGAGTTACAGCTGCTGCAACTCCAGTGCCAAAGACTTTGTTAGGTTCAATTTAAACAATTGCGACCACAACTAAGACTACAACATCTATGGTAGTGCTCACTACTCCAGCATTAGTTTTAACTACCCTTGGTCCTGTATGTCCAATTATGACTACAGTGACAAACATTCCAACATTTACTCTTATAGTTATTCAAACCATAATTAAAACAATAATTCCTGAAATCACTGCTACTACTTTCTTAAAACAACAACCACAGAAAAAAATAGATGTAGAGACCACAGCAGCAAATAGCAATAATGACAATTATGATGATCAGCAGGGATGTTATATAGTTTAGTGGAAAATGTAGAAGGGCAAGAAAGAGTTAAACCTGCAGCAAAGTGTGAAAGGTACCACAGATAAACTCTAGGATGGTGCCAATCAAAATGAGTGGCATGAATGGGCATGGTATAATGCGAAAGAAACAACTCCTAATGAAAGCAGAATGTGTGCAGAAGCTCCAGAAAAATTACCAAGAGTTGTTCCAGAACAGTATCCATTTTAAGAATGTGCAAAAGTACAACAAGAGCGTAGAGAAGGTATGGGAATTTCTGGTTAACGTTGTACTTTTATTCCTAGAAACACTGCACCTGATGGAACATTTTCAGCTGCCATAAGTAGATAGCAGAGTCTTAGACTGGAACAAGTGCAGGGCACAAGTGTTGCAGACATATCTAGCAGAGGTATCCTGCTCTTCCCCCGCCCAATGGGCCCCTGGCGCACAGCTGGTGGTCCTATCAACTGTGTACAATCACCTCATCAATTCATGGGTGTTTCTTTGGCCGAAAATGCATGAACCAATCCATGAATCCCCTCTCATTCTCTTTAAATGGTTGCGCACTTGGCGCAAACATAAACAGACGGCTGAACTACAAGGATCTATTTATTTATTCATTCATTCATTCATTCATTCATTTTTTCATTTATTCATTTAGCTGGACAGGGACAAAGCTCAATAAATGTACTGTATTGGACAGCTCTCAGCTAATTTCTCACTTAAGTCAAATCATATGGAAAGCAAACATTTCCAAATTTTGTCACATCTATATTTACAATATATTTTCAGCTGCATATACGCAGGCAAGCAGGAACGCAGGCACGCACGCACGCACGGACTGTTTTTCTTTCAGCCCCTTGTTGATATTGAATTCAAACAAAGAAAAACAATTCACCAGAGAAGAGACAGATCTCTTGGCTTGGTGTGCATGTTATAGATAATAATGGTTTAATCCTTGTTTTTCTGATGAAGTAAATACGCTGACACAAACATGGAAGTTGGTCCAGCTGTCAGCAAATAATCTTTTAAAAACAATCTTACAGCTGTGATCCCGTCCTGTCCATTGTAATTAATTTGGCATTATGATTACAATTATTCCTAATTTGTTATTAATGTGAGGGGGGGCTCACAGAAATGAAAGGTGTGTGTGCGACTTGGCCAAACACGAGATACACACTGCCTATACGCACGCTGTTTGCTTCAAAATGTTTACTTTGCAATCGAAAATGTTTTCAAAGTACACTTTACTTACTTTACTAAATATGTTCAGAGCACGCTTAAATATTTTACACTGCTGAGAGGCAAAAACAGAAAAGAACAGTGTGTGTGATTGTGGAGAGGTGTGTGAGTACATTGGCCAACTGCGCTGTATCTTATGGTACAGGTTTTTTTACGTTAGCACAAGGTGCATTTGACCTCAGTGCGCTGGGTACAAGATAGCAAATGCATCAATGGTAGTAAAGCAAACGATAGCAATGGAGGACATTCCTCCATTCTGCCTTCATTCTCAGACCTCCCGCTCCTTGGCACACAGACCTGGTGCAAGCGGATTTGCTATCGTACACTTGTGGCAAAAAATACATTTGACCTTAGTGTGCTGGATGTATGATAGCAATACCACCCTGTGCCACTGGTGCACAGCCTTTGGGCCGGTTGTACGATAGGGCCCATCATGTGACTGGCTACACCAAATTCTTAGGAAATGGGGAGCTCTGTTTGTGAAGGCAAGGATCAGTACATTAAAAGTTCTGATTGTAGTTTTTCCATTTGCATGATGCATCGTACCCAGGCTGATAAGGCAGTGCCTGACAATGATGGCTAAACAGATAGACAAGAAGGCTGATTTCCAGTGGCTCAGATGGTGAACAAATTGAAATCTGACTTAATAGCAAAGCTTCACCTCACTCAAATGGAGGACAAACAGCGGGACCTGCTCCCACTTCTTGCCCATATAATGACTCAAATGAACTGATGGACTGGGAACAGTGAACGGAGGAGGTGATGGACCAGAGATATTTAGCCAGAACTCTGACGAGGATTATACATTGCACATTGTAAAAGAGTTACAATAGGTATGTTCACTGCCAACTTCACCAGTAGGCAAGTAAGGCAGATGTCCCTAACTCCATAATCGATATCCCTAGCTAATTTGTAGTTAGCTTGTATTAGTATTCTTAAGAGTCTGCATGAGGATGATATGATCAACCGTGTCAAAAGCCTCAGATAAATCCACAAAAACAGCAGCACAATGTTTCTTTTTGTCAATGTTAGAAATTATGTCATTTACAACTAAGGTTATGGCAGAGATAGTGCTATGCATAGGTCGAAAACCGGACTGAAGGAGATTCAGGATTGAGTTTGTTGATAGAAATGTTTTGAGTTGGGTGTTAACCATTGATTCCAGGATTTTCGCTAGGCAGGGTAATTTTAATATTGGTCTGTAATTATTGGGGTCACTGTTTTTCCCACCCTTGTACAAGGGAGTCACAAAGGCAGTTTTCCAGATATTTGGGATTGTACAGAAGAAATGGAAAGATTGAAAATATGTGTTATGGGTTCAATGATAAATGGAGTAGATAGTTTAAAAAGAATGGATCCAGTTTGTCCTACAGCTACAGCTTGTCCAAACCTACAGTTTGTAAGTGTTGCTTTTCTCAAGGAGACTGAAGACTGAGTGGAGAGCAGTGGAGATGACATCCTCTGTGGATCTGTTGTCTCTGAATTCTAACTGGTGAGGGTCTAGACTGGAAAGTATGTTTTCTTTATGTGCTGGAGAACCAGTTTCTTAAAACTTCATCAGAATGGGGGTGAGTGCTACAGGGTGGTAGTCATTTAGATGAGACAATGCAGACATTTTAGGCACAGGGATAATGGTTGTCTTGAAGCAGATGGGAACACCCTCCTGTGACAGTGATATGTTAGAAATGTCAGTAATGACATCTACTAGCTGGTTGGCTCATGTTTTTAGTACACGGCCGGGGATGTTAACAGGCCCAGCACTTTTACTCATATTCACTCTCAGCAGGACTTTCCTCACATCCGCTGTTGATACTGACAGTGGCTGGTCCTCTGGAGGCAGAGTACACTTTACAGCTGACTCACTGTTGAGGAGATCAAAGTGAGCATAAAATGTGTTTAGCTCATCTGGTAACGTGGCCACACACATGATGGGAGCGCTCCTGCCTTTGTAGCTTGTAACACTTTTGACCTTCTGCCACATGTCTTTGCTGTTGTTGGTGTTGAGGTCTAATTTCATTGTTCTTTGTGACAATGACAATAAATATTCTGAATCTGAATCTGAATCTGAATCTGAATCTCTCCAGTCTCTGCTGATGCCTTCGCTTTAGCTCCTTGATGCCAGCTTTCAGTTTTGCAGTGTTGTAAGCTTCTTTGTCACCTCACTTAAAGGCAGCTTTTTAATATGTATGATGTCACTGATGATGTGTATTCTTCAAGGTCAATATGGTTCTCCTGGGTAGCAGCATCTTTGAACGTCTGCCAGTCTGTGTATTCAAAACAGTCCTGTAGAGCTGCTGTAGCTTCATCTGTCCCCACTTTAACTGTTTTTACAGTTGGTTTGACCCTTTTTCTTAGCTGGATGTAAGAAGGCAGGAGAAGCAGGGGGATGTGGTCTGACTGGCTAAAATGAGGATAAAGGAGTGCTCTGTAGCTGCCAGGAACATTGGTGTAGACATGGTCAAGTGTGTTGTTTCCTCTGGTGGAGATGTGGATGTGCTGGTGGAATCCAGGCAAAACAGTTCTGAGGTCTGTTTGATTAAAATCCCCAGCAACAATAATAACAGCATTTGGCTGTTTTGCCATGTGACTGCTGATGACCTCATACAATTCCTGGAGTGAATTTTTTGAATTTGCATCCGGTGGAATGTAAACAGCAGCAACAAACTGGTGAATTCTCTGGGCAAGTAATATGGCCGACATCTCAGCAGTAAAAACTCAACATCAGGTGAACATTTTCCATCCACTCTGATTGCACCTGTGCACCAAGAGTCATTGATGTACACACAGAGTCTGCCCCATCTCGTCTTACCGGAGTCTTGTGTTTTGTCAGCCCAGAACAGGCTCTGCCTGTCCAGTGCTGAAGCCTCTTCTGGTATGTAGCTGTGGGGCCACGTCTCCGTGAAGATGAGAGCACTGCAGTTTCTGGTTTCTCTTTGCTGAGTCAGCTTGAGTCTTATCTCATCCATTTCATTGTCCTGCGACCGGACATTTGCCAGGAGCAGGCTGGGTGGTGGAACAGCCTTGAGTCCAAGCCTTCTTAGCTTAACTCTCATCCCAGCTCGTTTCCCTCTCTTCCTGGGTCTACCACATCACTTGCGATGATGTCTGGTCCGAATGTTTTGATTGTCTGATCTGGAGATGCGGAGAGCAGAGGTTGTCTCAAGGTCTGCTGCACTTAATCCAATCACTGCACTTCCTTTTCTGATGTTGCCGAGTGTATTACTGTCATAAGTAATACAATTTTCAGCAATTAAAACAAGAGACTCGCTCCTTTTTTGTTTTGTTATGCTGAAGTTGAGGAAGCCACCAGCTTCTGCATGTAAATGCGCCACCATTGCCATGGTACAATAAAGTCTGATTGGCCAGTACCCAGAGAGGGTGGGTGACTGTCATAAACACAGGTGGAAATAAAAATTTTGGCTGGAAGATCAAAGTGCATCAACGTCACAAAATGTTGACACCCAATGTGTCTGGCAACACTACAAGTATGACCCTGAACAACCATCATTGCATGAGTTTGAAGGAATTAGGGGTGGCAGGATGGCATGCGACAAGGATATTGCCTGAGGGAGGCAGTAATGTAATGAAAAGGATGTTAACTACCCTAAGACACCAAGGAAGAGGAATGAGAAGAAGAAAATTATCAGTCATGGCTACAAAAGCACTGTGCATGATACTGGCAGTCTTTTGCCCTGACAAGAACAAGACAAAGAAGAAAAGCAGCAACATCCCTCTTCCTCTTCTGCTAAGTACTCCACCTCACGTGGACGCACCAATTATGTTGTCTATTATGTCTGCCTCAGAGTACTACCCTTAAAAAGGGAGATGGTAGCCAAATTGTTTCATCAGTCTCATAAAATTACTGACTTTCAATTTGGAACTATGATAAATAATTAATTTAATAATTATAATCAAAGTTACCTAATCAATTGTCTGTAAAAGTTGAAGGAATTGAAGTTCTACAGTGCAGAGGTTAGCAACATCCACTCTTGTACAACATTAAACAGACAAACAAATGACCTTATGTTCACAATCATTTATGTACAAATACCAAATGAAAACACACAATATCTTATCTAACAAGCATATTCACAATTTATGTGTGTGTGTGTGTGTGTGTGTGTGTGTGTGTGTGTGTGTGTGTGTATGTTTGTGTCTGTGTTTGTGTCTGTGTCTGTTGGTCAGAGAAAGGCCAACTCAAAATGGTGGTTAGGACCACATGGCTTAAACAAAGGAATCTAAAAGATGGCCGTGTTGAAGATTACAGCCAACAACATATGGCTAGCAGGGGAGGTTAAAGGTTTTTTTTGTTTAGGGTTAACGCGTGTAAGCTAAAGGTGCCAACTGAATTAACTTAACTAACTTAACAATAGCCAAGCCTAGACATAAAGCTGAAAGAACATATCCAATAAAATAATTGCAACAATGAAAAAAGTTGAATTGTTCTGTGCTTGGCTGTGCTACCTTGTGCTAGGCTATGCCCATTAATGTTATTGTTATGTTAAGTCTTTGGAGGGAAAAGATGTCCTTTTAGGTGTGTTACTTTGCAGCGTCCATTAAGCTGCAGGCTTGTGATGACGTTGAGTCCAATAAGCTGCAGGTTTGTGAGGCTTCCAGATGGGTTACAGACTGGTCTGGCCCTCTGAACCCTGGGTCCCTGAAGATCACTGGTTGCTTATTTATTCCTGAAGTTAGCAGCTCATGGCTGACTTTGGATTGTGACTCCCATTGCCTCTAAGTCCCAGCTGGCAGACCTTGTGTCCCAGCCCTAGTGCTGACTGGTTCACTCCTGGTTGATCCTTCAGCACGCTGCTCTTGGAAAGAAGGAGTGCAGGATAAGAATCTGCATTGAGCAGGACTACTGTAGCTGTCTTGAGAGGAGTCCCGTGCTCTAGGGCTGCAAAGAAGGGCAAGGACTGTGTCCTCTGCCTCTGAGCGGATGCTGCAGAGAGTAAGAGTTTCTGTGACCCCTGCTTTGGGGGTTGAAAGAGAGCAGAAGAGAAAGAGGACTGTGTCCTCTGCCCAGAATGGCTGCTGAGAAAAAAAGAGAATAGAGCGATACAGGGGTAGAGATGGGTTTTATTGAATGAGTTCGCACCTACTTATGAAATCTGGGGGCTCTGGGAAGTTGAGTTTAACGCTCTTTATCTAAGTTCCTGAGGGTCTCATCTAGGACTCAGATTCAGGCCAGATTTCACACTGATTTCACAATTCCCTTCTTTGTTCTATTCACACAGTGAGGTACCAACAGTGTAGACAGATGAGAGCACTCTTTCATCCCATTGGTCAGTGCTAAGGAACACCTTGAGGGAAATGTCACACTAGGCAGGAAAATACAAAAAAAAATCGAACTTGAGGTGACTTGAAGTATTGACTTTTCGTCAGGCTGTCAAAGAGCATCCTTGATGCAACATCACGGTTCTCCAATGATGTTGCACTACATGTCAGTTGTATTTCTCGATGTTGATAATCAGGCCCTAAGCTGAGATTCTGTTGATCACAATCACAAATTGTGTGATCATTGGCCTGAATTTTGTGTTGTCCAATTCCTAAGGCTATATTACTTAAGTTGCTACACATTAGACTGATTTCAAAGATATACTTATCCTCATATTAAAAGTTAAGCAACAAGGAAAAAGAAAAAATAAAAGAAAGAGAAAAAGGATCACATTCAATGCCCACTTTGCAGGCAGTTTTTGAGCATGAATTTTTACCGTGTTTCAATGCTTAAGGGCATTGCAATGATAAGTGGGAGTTAAAGAACCCAGTACATAATGCGAATACTTACCCTCCATTATCTTATTATTAGACCTGCTATTATTATTATTATTATTATTATTATTATTATTATTATTATTATTGGGTGTCATTACTTTGTTGCACTAATCTATTCTATTTCAGGCTAACAAAGTCATTAAAGATTAGATAGGACGATACCTCTCCTGAAGGTGCAGTTAGTTTTGGTGAATATGTCTGCCCCTGAATATTGACAATCCCAGCTTTTTCCAAAATTTTGTTCTGACTTTGTCTACTGTCCCTGAAAACTATGCATATAGCTTCCAGAAACAGTATATAAACACCATGAGTACAAGTACAAAACTTCATGAAAGATATTACTCTGGTGGATGTCTGGAGGCAGGCTAATCCTAATTAGGTTTTCATACTACTCCATACTACACCAGTAAGTATTCATGTATTGATATCTTTCTGATAGACCATGCTCCAAATTCCTTAGTGTATATCAGGCCTGCAATTATGTGAGAGATGCACCCATGTAGCAGTTAAGGCCAAAAAGCATGAGTGATACTCAGCAAGGGCAAGGTGGGAAGCTTTGCAGGTGTTTATCAGGGCCAAATAATCTGCATCACAAGTCATAAAGCTAAACATACATACCAAAGAGCGCAAAACACGGCAAGCAAAAATGAAGCCATAATTGTAGGCTAATACATTGCTGACATTTGGACAACATTTAGGATATCTGCTAGCAAATTTGACATGATGCAACAGCAGCTTTTGGATATTTATGGATGTAATAAGTATTTTGGAATAAATGCTTAACTGGATTGGATTGCTGGAAACCTTGGTCAATGTCAAAACACAGTTTTTGATCAAATACTGTACAATCACTTGGTGACATACATAAGGGCTTCATTGATGAGTTATGGCAATTTTGTAACTGTTTCTTGTCTTGTTGTTACTTTCTTGTTGTTGTCTATTAAAAGCACAGCTGTTATCTTCTGTTGTGATTGTGTCTTAAAATATCAACCAAAACACAAGATTCTTAGCTTCAAACTTACTTATGTAGATATGCTGACAGTGTTGTTATAATTACTCGGGGCGACAGAAGTTACACACTAAAGCTCAAAATGTTAACAGTATAATCTTTAAAAATGACCAGTTTTCTGACCACACATAACTTTTATATCAGTTTTACAGCTTTTACTTATCTCCCTGTAGCCTGTAAAAACCCTGTCAGACATTTTTGCAAACAGCTGCAGACAGCTTGATGAGTCCCCAGAATGAAATGATAGATGACAGAGATGGGGACTCGAGTTTGCGACTTGCACTCGAGTCGCACTATAGTCGCACACAGAGAGACTTCAGACTTGAATTGGACTTGTGCTCAAAAGACTTCAGACTCGACTCGGACTCGTATTTTGGAACTCGCGAACAATCATTATGTTTTCTTTTTTCCTTTCTTTTCTTTTTTTGGCACATTAACATTGGGGAAACTCTGAAACATCTGATGAGCTTAATGTCATTCCCTCCTTTTTGACATGGTAACCATGGTAACCATATTACGCATTGGGAGCGTGGCTCGTGGCCCAGCGCATTAGTATTACAGATGACACTATGGCGACCGACACACCCGCAGCTGCTGCTGGACCCTTTGTAATTATGTTTGGTTATAAAAACTTCAAACAAGACGGCACCAACAAAAGAAGCGCAGACTGCAAAGTCTGCGGTACCAAGATTAAGGACGCTGGATCAACCGCATCAAACTTTATCAGGCACCCGAAAACTCATAGGTCAGTCACATTTGCACATATGGACGGTTAGCAAATATGTTTAGCTCAGCATCAGCTATGTTTAACTTAGCTTGCTACTTAGGTTTATTATTGTTAAATACTTTGTTCTAGGCAAAACAACACCGTTGATTGTTTCCACAAAAAGGTTACTGTTTCATTAGTAAACAAGTCAAGACAGCCAATAACTCCAATGTTATTCCTTTTTGAGTTTTACTTTTATGCAAGGAATCATTTTTGTCATGCAAAGAAAGGT
>JAPZDV010000181.1:0-14403 GCA_029814665.1 Acanthurus lineatus
CGCAACAAATACGCTTAAAACATCGCAACTTACATTGCAATTTTTTAGAAAAGCTGCCGCGAATTCAGGCATTTTAGCCCACAACAATCTTGAAAAACGCCCGCGAAATCCTGGAGGGACTGGTCATCATTACAGGGACAACAGCTTTGCTAAAAATAAGAAGGAAAAAGAGTAAATAAATTACGAAATTTGAATACAGTTTCCTGTGGGCTTTAAAATAGCTTTAGGTAAAAACTGAGCAAAAGTACAATATTAAAAACTTTAAAATATAAAAGAGCACTGTTTCTCCCTCACATTGGCCTAGAAGACAGCAGTGGGATGGACTTCGCTCATACAATGCACACCCATACATATACACACACACACACACACACTATGGAGGGTTAGTCATTGATCTAGAGATATGGTCAAGAATTATCTTCATATATATGGCATGTATGTACATATGTCATGCAGTGTTGGTCATCGATGGGAAAAATAATTAATTAGATTACTCGTTACTGAAAAAAATAGCGCCATTAGTAACGCCGTTATTACCAACACTGATGTCATGCAAATGATCAGACATTTTGCAGGTAATTGGGCTAAAAATACCCACACTCTCTCATACCATGTTGAATCCCAGCAGAAATCATAACAAAAAATAGTAGTGACAAACAGGAAATGGTATTACTTTTGTGGGCAAGAATAAAAAGGTTGTGTCTAATTTATCAGAGTTACAATGCTGACTGACAACATAACTATTCTTTCCACAGCAGGAAATGTATGAAATCTGTACATTGGTTGCTGAAATTCCATTGATTGAGTCTGTAGTAAAGATAGCTTAGGTTGATATCAGAATTCATTTTTTAAAGAGCTATCATCATTGCATGTAGAATTTTAGCCTGATTGATTTCTAATTTGATTTGATCTGTGGTTCATCTTGGTTGATCTTAATGGATTTCTCCATTAGTAGTCACAATGGAGATTGAGGTAATTATTAGAGCTTCTAAGTGGGTTGTAGGTGGAGAGACGGCAGGATGGGATGCATCTTACTCCAGGCAGGGCCTACATGGATGATATGATGTTGGTGACTACAATGGTGCCATGTATGAAGAGAGTACTTGAGAGACTTAATAAAAATTTAAAGTGGGCTAGTATGAAAATCAAGCCTAGTAAGTCTAGAAGTATTTCAGTAAGTAGAGTAAGCAGAGTAGAGTAGAGTAAGTAACTAATCTTTCCATTTTCTCTGCTGCAGAGAAAATGTACTAAGTGTGGCAAGGCTAGAAGGGTTAAATTTACTTTTGTCAGTTAACAAAGTGTGTCCCACAACGCCACATAGGGGAATTTCGCCCCCAGGAAATCTATTAGAGGGGGCCACCATTCTAACACTGACAGAAGGGTCACACAGGTAAGAACGACACAAGAGACTGACTGGATTCCAAAATAAATTACACAAAAGAAAGTTTATTAACAACACTTTAAAATTTCAAACCTTGAACAAAATCTCTTGGTGGTGATGCAACCAAATAATATAATAATACATGGCAAGATATTGCACAATCATTAAGGGTCCCCTTAATGGTTTGGTTAAGTTTGCTGATAAAGTGAAGACACTAGGCACAGGGCTATGGACTACTGTGCAGGAAGTGAAGGGACTGCCACCGCAGGGATCAGTCAGCCACTCGCCACACCGGCCCAACAGCTCCTGTCCAAACAAAAGAGGCAAACTGTTAGTCGAGGCAAAGGGGCAAAAAAAATGTAAACAACTGCCCTAACACCAAACTGAGCTGGGCCTGGAAGGTCACAACCATTGTGCTTTTAAATACCACTCGCATACTTGCACAGTTAACCCAATAAACCAAAAAAAGAAAAAAAAATAACAAGATCTAAAAAAAAAATGAATGGTCACAAAATCTGTAAACAATTACAACAAATATCTAATTATAATACAAAAAAAACAATATTTAACCAAAGATTAATAATTATTACTGCAGCAGAAGCTGACAAGAACAATGCAGCAGCAATAAACACACTGGTGAATTCTCTGGGCAGGTAATATGGCCGACATCTTAGCAGTAAAAACTCAATGTCAGGTGAACATTTTCCATCCACTCTGACTGCACCTGTGCACCAAGTACCAGAAAAGTTGAGGCTTTTTAAACAGTGGGGGCAATTTTATAAACATAAATATTTTTCCATTTTCAATGTGAAATAAGCCCAGATTAAAATGCAGATGCTAATAATCACCACCTTGTGTCAACCTGAATCAATATAAAGCATGCCATTGATGTTAAATAGTTGTCCGGGGTAGGGACATGCTTGTGTGTGTGTTCTCTGCAAGCTTTGTGATAGAAGAGCATCACCTCCTCCTCAACAGACCAGTCATTTCCATAGATGTAGTACTGCTGGGGCACTCCTTTATGTTTTTTGTTTCTCATTTTTGTTATTTAAATGATAAACTGACTAATCATGAAAATAATCAGTAGACGCAGCCCTACTTTAGGCCTATCAGTAAACTTAGTTCATAAACACTGGTGGATGAGGACACTTTTGTGGAAACTGTCTGACAAGAAGTCCCCCTCAAAAATAAAGTCACAAAGCATGTGTATCTTATACGCATTTAACTGCCTTGTGCTTTGATGCTCCTCTCTAGTTTCAATACCAACACTTTTCCATGCATGCAGATAATAAAAGGAGGATCAAGCTTGATGAACAGCATAGGTAAAGCAATAGAGAGGAAAAAGTATTTGCAGATTGCGTAATCTGGGTGGAATTCATTTGCACTTTTTTGAGAACTTAAAGATCAGATCTTCATTAAAATGTGATGCAAGAGAGACTATGAAAATAAATGCAATGGTTGGTTATCCATCTGACATTTAAGTTGGCATGATTGATTCATGACATCAGCTTAAGCAACAAGTAACATGAAAGAATCACTCCACCTTAAAATGCCCACTACCTGTCAAGTAGGGGTCATAGAATGTATGACAGAAGCACAGAGAATATTCACCAGTTTATGTAACCACTCTGGCAAAGATATAAAGGAAGCAAAGCATCCTTCCTTTTTTGTAACAAAAGTAAGTACATCAGTAAAAGTTTACCTTGATGTGTAAGACTTATTTTGTGGCACCAGTTACACGTCCACCTTCAGCTTTGATTGGGTAGCAGCAAAACTTGTCATAATAGAAGCAGTGGTTACACACCTTCAAAAGGAGCCTCATGGTAACTGTGCGTGCACACATCCCCATGCATCATAGGTGTGCTGCTGTACCACTTCGGCCCAAAAAACCCAGCAATGACTTCTCATCTTCTTTTTTTTTTTTTTTTTTTTTAAATTTTATTTTATATACACGCAGTAAATGGTCAGAGCCGAAGTCAAACTCGCATGGAGAACAAAGCTTCCACACATGGGATGCCCACCCGTTGTCAACATAATCGATTATGTCGACTAATCATTGCAGTCCTACTCTAATCTGGCCTCCCTGTTTTTGAGGGTCACCAATGGTTTACATATTGTGGCGAACCCTCTGTATTCACTATGGTGAAGTCTTCTTCTGACTGTTGACTTTGACACACATACACCTACCTCCTGGAGAGTGTTCTTGATCTGGCCAACTGTTGTGAAGGTGTTTTTCTTCCAGTGAGCTTTGGTTTTGCTGAGCTCACTGGTGCGTTCTTTCTTTTTAAGAGTGTTCCAAACAGCTGATTTGGCCACACCTAATGTTTTTGCTCTGATGGGTTTGTTTCGATTTTTCAGCCTAATGATGAGTTGCTTCACTCATAGTGACAGCTCTTTGGATCTCATATTTAGAGTTGACAGCAACAGATTCCAAATGCAAATAGCACACTTGAAATGAACTCTAGACCTTTTATCTGCGCCTTGTAAATGGGATAATGAGGGAATAACACAGACCTGGCCATGGAACAGCTGAGCAGCCAATTGTCCCATTACTTTTGGTCCCTTAAAAAGTGGGAGGCACATATACAAACTGTTGTAATTCCTACACCATCTGATTTGGATGTAAATACACCCTAAAATTAAAGCTGAAAGTCTGCATAAAGCACATTTTGTATGTTTCATTTCAAATTCACTGTGGTGGTGTATAGAGCCAAAAAGATGAGAATTGTGTTGATGTCCCAATATTTATGGACCTGACTGTAGATAGCCCAGCTTCTCACAGCTTTAAGATATATGTAAATTTGAAGACCGTGTGAAGGCAAATCTGTTATTCCTATATTAATATGTTATTTCTGGTTGTTTATGTATATAGAACTTATGTTGAAAATATGAAAACTCTATTCTAACTCTGATCTTTGAATAAACTCTCTTTTCTTTTTCGTCATTTTTTAAATAGTATTTTTAAATATCTTCAACCACTCAGAATTCAGGACAGTATTGGCCTACCGTTTATATTCACTTCAACCAGCGGCCAAATAGCAACACACAGGAACTCCACTTGGTTTGGAAAAGCAGCAGCATTTATAAACTGAAAACTGTGACTGACTCCGTACATTTACTGCTAAGCCAGCCACTTTTGTTGCTAGGGGTAGACACATTTCTTTGCTCTGCTCTGAATACTCCAGTGCATAATACAGTGCATTTGCCTACATCCACTCACTCAACCACTCACACCATATGTTCAGACATACAAATATTTCCCTGACTCATAAACATTCAGTGGTGGGATAGAGAAACTGGGAGCAGCCATGTCTCAGACTGTGGTGCACTGCTGACTGTACAGAGAAGCAGCACACTCTTGGGTTTGGGCATGGTTGGAAACGCCCCCAGCATTTCACAGCAGAGAAAACTGCTTATTTTTCCATGATTTTAAAAGCTTATTTAACATACTTGTCGATGTTTTTAGCCATTCAAATTTGGCTTGATTGGTAATAAAACATCTCCCTGAGGTAAAACAGTCAGAACTCATTTTCATTATTACTTTTATAGGACTTTAAAGTTAAGTTCAATTTGTAGTGGTGGAAAACAACTTTAGACTTTTTGTTGTATTAATATTGGTTAAGGACAGTCTTTTACTTAAATTTTTCAGAATAGTTTTTTTTTTCATGTGATACCTATGTTTATATTTTTGTTTAGTTTTGTAATGTATGATCTATTTAATATCTACTTTTTAGTTTCCCATAAAAACAAATTTCTGCCAAAATACAGTCTGCTATCCCTGTCCTGCGTGTGCCTCCATGTACAAAGCAGATTAGAAACATAGTTACCTGTATATTCAACACATAAGTGATCTTTCCCTTAGAAAACTTTAGTTTTAAGAACCTGGTTTTCATCACCCCCATTCATTATTTACATAAACTTATTTTTCTTTGTCATGGAGAATATTTATAAAGTCCTGTATCAGCAAAATGCTGTTAATAAGATGGTTTCTTAATAGCATTCAAACACCCTATTTGTTATCACAACTTGGAAAAACATTTGCCAAGCCTATGAAAATATAAGTGTGGGATCCATGTTATAATAACTTGATATTATATTTTTAAAAGTAAAATGTAATGTAAAATGTCGAGATTACACAACAACTGCCCATGATCATGATAATGATGTAATATATGACTAACTGTTAATGACACCTTTCCATCCTGTTCAAAGCCAGCTATTATTACAGGTTAAATTGATTAAGCCAGCTGTCATTATAGATTAGATTCATCAAGGTTAAGTCTAAATTAACTGTGCTCATAACCACCCATGTTCAATAACAACCTATGCTCAATGTGCTCTTTATAATGAACAAGAAGGCACCTTTTTGGTGGGTCAGTATACTGAATACATCGTCTTATTTCCTGTCTTTATAGCTATTCAGTATACTGCCCCATCAATGAATTTCGAATTATTATTCATGAATAAAAAACCAGAACTAAATTTGACTCATTTTCTGTATCTCAGACAGGAAATGCAACCCAAGCCTTCTGGCTATCATTGGGCTCAACAGCACTGGCTCTGCTGGTCAGGACCACGTAGTTCAGTGGTGGGATGCCCAAGGGATTGTGGGATTGATCCTCTTCCTTATGTGTGTCCTTTACTCCAGGTGAGCAAGTCCTTAAAATGATAAGTCCAGCTATCATGTGAAGCACCTAGCAGATAACTAATCAGTTTAAAGATAGGAAATAAGACCATGTTCACTGTTTTCTCTTTTTCCATGTGTGTCCTTTAGTATTCGGAACTCATCCAACACCCAGGTGAACAAGCTGACTTTAAATAGTGATGAGTCAGCTCTTATTGAGGATGGGCCTCAGAGTGACAGCTTTGATGAAGCCGGTGGTCTTAACAGAGCTGTAGACAATGAGAAGGATGGCGTCACCTACTCATACTCTTTCTTCCACTTCATGCTGTTCTTGGCATCACTCTACATCATGATGACATTGACAAACTGGTACAGGTAGGCTTCACACTGCAGAGGAGCTGCTGGTGTTAAATCACAGTGCTGTTCTAACATACATGAAGGAATGATTCACTTGTTAATATTAATAATAATAATAATAATAATAATAATAATAATAATAATAGTTATGATGGTTATAATAATAATAACAATAAAGATAGCTGAAAGTATCAGACCAGATGAGGATGTAAATTTTGCATATAAACCAAGTCATGTTTGAGAATAAAGCTAAAATGAAAACTGATTAAAAGCACTACCATGAATTAAATATGTGTTAATATATGTGCTTTATTAATAGATTAAATTTTAAACTCACCTTGCTGGTTTTGCTTCACAGTTTTAGGAGAGGAAAAGATATGGAAAAAAATCTTTGAAGGTCCTGTATTATGCAAAATACACTTTTATGGTTTTTCAATTTAAAAAAAAAATGATTACAGCCCATTTACAGCCCCCCCCCCCGAATGAGGAAAGTGCATCCTCTCCCTATTTTGCTTGTTCTACTGAAAAATGTGTGCCCAGACGCTCTGTTTCACATTTGCTTTTCTTGAGATGTCAAAAGGGGCTTAGCCACGCCTCCAGCTAGATGACACTCACTCTGTTGACTGTTGGCTGCAGGACTGGGCACAAAAATCATTACTTACTCCCAACATATGACCCAGTGAAGTTCCAGTGGATTAATTTTATTTTTGATAGAAACACCCCTACAACACATAATAAATTGTTGCATAAATGCACTAACCATTTTTCTTTTTACTGCTTCATCAATGAGGGCCAGCACAAAGCAGGATTAGCTTCAAAACTGAAGCTCAAGGATGGATCAGTACTGTTAGTCTGTGACCTAACTTAAGTCTCGGGAGTGCAAAGTTTTACTATGTTTAAGCTGCTTTACTTAGCCAGTGCAATTTGGCATTAGCACTGCGGCTAATATGGTCAGCATCTATTGTCATGGGAATCTATTCACATAAATCAAATGGTGCTACATCAAATGGTGCTACATGACATGCAAACAAGTCAACATGTTTTTTAGTTATTTCATGCTGAAATCGTGTTGCTTTACTAACTGTTGGTCAAATTATGTCACTCAAGGTTCCTATTGGTGGTGCGAATGCAGACAGAAATAAAGATCCTAAGTTTTGCAGGTTTCAAGGAACTCCTCAGTGGAAGGTTCTTACTCAAAAGGTCCCCAGTCGTCGCCAAAGCTAAATCTACTACCTGAGAGAGGAGTAACCATTTACATTTAAAGCCACAAACACAGAAACATCCTGTTCATAAGTCTTGCCTATGCACATGATCCGAGTGGTGTTTCAAGATAGGAATTTCACAGGCATGGTTTTGGGACCTATTTAACCTATTAACACTGTCAAAAAGGAACATAACATCAGACCTTTAAATGCACAGCATCTCAAGCTTTGAGGTTGAGGTTGCTAAGATAAGTGAGAAAGAAATGCAAAATTTGACATCTTTTAAAATGGAAGAACATCATTGGAGCAAGATGCTAATAAAGTTGAAAATCTTGAAAGATTTTAAGTCTAGGCCAAGTCCTTTGTTTTCAAAACATGGGAGGGGAGTATAACATATTATAGTTTTTCTTTAATCAGACTGATAGGTGCAGAGTATAAATCTATTAAAAGATTTGTTTCTTCATTGTCTGCTCTCCCTGCAGCCCGGACTCCAACTACGAGGCCATGACCAGCAAATGGCCATCTGTGTGGGTAAAGATTTCCTCCAGTTGGATCTGCATTGCCCTTTATGTGTGGACACTGGTAGCTCCACTGGTCCTAGTTAATAGAGATTTTGACTGAAACTTATTGTCCCATAGATCATTGACAAAGTAATGACCTGCCTCATGTTTGTTTTGTTTCTCCCAACTTATTAAAATGTAGGTAGCTAACTCTACATCACTCTACACTAAAAGGGCTAGGGCTACACTCAGATTGGCTGTAAAGTTTCAAAACTTACTATGGCTTGTCTTTTGCAGCTTTCTTACTGCAGCTGTATTAATAAACAGTCTAGTCTTGGTCCTGCTCTGACTGCAGCCCAGTTTCTTGTGGTGTAATTTCATTGTGATCCTTAGCAGACTGATGTAGTGGTTTCCCATGCTGTTGCTGGTGTAAATATCTTGTGTATTCCTAGTGGACTGATTTGTTTTATTTCTATAATGACAGAGCTGCATGCCTTTGTCAAAAATTGGATGTGAGTTTAACAGTAGCTTGTTTGAGGTGATTATAGCTTTTGAGCAGTGTCCCCAGTTCCCCACCTCTTGAACTCTGACTGTAAAATTACATATGGGAATGCTGTTACATGTAAACAAGGGCAAAACTGCTTTGATTCTGCTGTTTTCATATGTATTTGAGTTGTGTATGAGAAGGAATCTAGCTGTGGCCCTTACAGATGAGAGCAGGAGAGCAACTCATTGTTCACTAATTAGTACCATAACCAGGCATTTGCAGTGTAGTGTTGTGCATGTGTGGTATCAGCTGTCTTTATCATGTGTTTGAGCTTTGCCTGTTGTAATTACTCTACTGCTTGCACACTTTAAAGAGTATATATGTCAAAAGCAGTTGTGTTTCTTTTGAGTTGCATATTATTTTGACGTTAAGTATAAAATTCAACTTGTTTGACAACTTAGAGAATTTGTTATTGTTAAATATTAGCATGTAGTTTCTCTAAAACTTAGTAGACACATTAATACTATACAATTAATTTTGATTGTCTCAACTATACATTTTATGTAAAGTGATTTTTCCTTCTGACATGTACATTTTAAATCCTTTAATTAAAAACTGACAAAAAACAAACCTGTTTTGTTTTTTGTTTCTCTTTGTTTCTGGGCCTTGTATTTGGACCATTAGGCCTATAGTTCACAGTATTATGTCTTGACAGAAAACCAACAACTTCAAAAAGCAATTCAAAACACTTTAATGTGTGTTTTTTGGATTATTATCATAGTTTATCACTAATAAAAGCATCATACATGTGATGTGTGTAATTATTTATCTCTCACTTCATGACAAATGAAAGCACACTGAAAAAACATTTATTCTTTCATACATATATGGATATATTTTTATTGTTTGAGGTACAAATAGAGATTTTCTATATGAAGATTGCACTGTCATTCAAGTTATCAATCGAAAACATTTTTTTTGTTGTTCTGCTCAAGTCCTAACAAAAAATCTTTTAAAAATTATTTAAATTGAAATGTCCTCCAGTTAGGCTGTGCCTATGGAAAATGTCCTGCTGCTACTGGGGTGTCCATTATTCAAAGGAGCTTTGATCTAAAACTTGCCAGCTAATATAATAAAGGGCATGGTAGAACCTCAAAAGGAAAAACACTGTCAATTACTGGCTAGCTATTGTCTTAATGGTTTTGGAAATGCATCTCAGTTAACACCACACACTGTGACTATCATGTGCATCACAACCATTAATTTAGGAGGGGATGTGCCCCTGTTTTTTAAGTTTATTACAATTAGCAATCTGAAAGGATACTCAATCTCCATCGGTCTTGATATAGGTGGGTGAGAATGAGAGTGAGTCAGAGGCAGGGTCAGTATGCAGGGATGGTGGAGAGAGAGCTCCATTGCCGAGGTGAGTGATGTAAGGCATCACAGTTAAGAAAAAATTTTTTTGCAGATGTCTAAAAACCTGTCAGAATGCAGGAAATGGCATCTACTTCTTAAAAAATTTGCCAGATATCCCCCCACATTACAAATGCTTCTGACACCCCTGGTGACCATACAGTTGAAAGAGAAGACTTTCAGGGGATTATTCTTACCATTGCATGGACTGGGACTTCTCCATGACTTTGAAACTGATAAGCCAACAACAACAACCAAAAAAGACCACATTTAATTTTATATGAAGAGTGTGGCTACCAAAAAGCTGCCAAAAAGGACACTGCAGCGTAACCCAACAGTGAGCTGTATGTTAAGAATAAAGAAAGGGACTGCATCAATTACACTTATGAATCGGGATAAAGCAGGTTTTGAAACAATGCTAGAGGAACTTAACCAGCTGCTAAGGGACTCAAGGAAGCAACAATATAGCAAAATTTTATGTGTCTACAGAGTCAAAAGTTGTTCAGAATGGTGCACCAAATGTGAAACAAATGTGCAACTATAACTGGTATTAAAGACCATTCTCCTCTATCCTAGTCTCTCTGCCTATGTAAATCCTTATTCAGTTAACCCTAGGGTTTTATCATTCCAAATACATTTTCTAAAAAAGTGTGCAGGCATTAAAAAAAAAAACATTTTCAAAAGGGGGGATTGCAAAAAAGGAGAGGTCAGTCATTAATTTTAAGTGTATATGTACATCCCAGTAGTGAAAAAGGAAGGGTCTCTTTAAATCATCCTTAATGTACAGTGGGAATTTTTTTTTTTACATTGAATAAAGTTATATAATTTGTGTCTGATTTAAGGGTCATCCCTAGATATACAATGCCCTGAGAAGTCCAGCTAAAAGGTCAGTTGCTGATGGAGGTACTGGTACAATGTATATTTAGAGGCAAGGCTTCAGACCTTTCCCTGTTTAACTCATATTCTGATGAAGCGAAATAATATTCAATTGTATTTAGGGCCTGTTTCAGGGATTTTTGTGGAGTGAATACAATAAGCAAAATGTTGTCTTCATATAGACAAATTTCGATGTCATTTTTTAGGGCACCTGTACCTTTTATAATAGAGCTGTCTCTGATTATTGCTGCCATAAGTTCCAGGGATGGTGCAAAGAAAGGGAAAAGGGTTATCATTAGGACCATAAACACACAAAATGACCACTTGTTCTTTAAAAGAAAGTCCTTCTAAAATAATGTACCAGCCCAAGGTGACGTTTGTTTATTTATTTATTTACTCATTTATTTATTTTTTACATTTATAAGAATGGCATCTCCTCTGCTATGACCATTGTGAGAGAAATGGAAAACCTGTCCAACCAATTTTTGTTTAATTTTACTGGCCTTTGAGTCAGATAGATCTGTTTCACTAAGTAAAGCTATTTCTGTCTCTAACTGTAGGAGCTGGGCTAGTATCCTGGCCTATTAATACCGCTTACATTCCATGCGGTATCTGTAACCTTTGTCAATAATGCTTTATAAGTTAAAATTTTCAGCTCAAAGAGTAATTATTTAATTTTTTTACTTCATAAAATTGAAAATACATCCAGAAAGTGCCTTCTGGCAGCAAATAAATAAAAATCAGCTGGGAGCAACAGATTTCCTCAACAAGAAGTAAGAGTGTCTGATAAACAAAAAATAAGTTTTTTTTGGTACATAGATGTCCCCATGTAATCAAGAATGCAGAATGCAAGTATTTCCACATCTTTTATTAGTTATTTATAATCCAAGTGGTTGGCATGATTTATAAGGGATTAATAAGGCCACTGGTAAAGACACATTTACGTGAACACAGACTATGTTTAATTTCTGTCAGTCACACAACACCTGCACACTCCGTGAAGGAGTCCCAACAGCAGCCAAACAGCCTGCAAACTCTCAGCAGAGGCTGTAAGGCTATTCTACAGTTAAATCATTTAGAAGCAAACAAAAACTCAGTTAAAAGTTGAAAATGAACCTTCTACACCTAACCTCATTGGCTCATTGGTAGTAACCATCAGTCAGGTTGGGAACGGGAGATTGAATGAAATACCACATCACTGTTGATGTTGATGTACTCTGCCGGCTTTCTGATAATCTCTGTTGAGTATTCCTGAAAAAGGAAAAGGCTCAGAGACTTGTAGAAAAGTTCTTTTTCTTCTTTGACTCCTCAAGAAGTCACAGGGTTAGTTTATAGTACTACTAAGGGAGATGGGAATGTGAGGGAAGGCCCACCGGCAGGCAGTCAAAGACCTCTCCAGAGCTGCTGAAAAGGGGAGTCAGTGGCTGTGGTTGAAGAGGAGGGACTCTGCCCGGGCTCTCAGGTGAGCCGATGGCATCTAGGGGGTGAACCTGGGACGCTGGGATTCACTGCTGAACCCTCTGGAGGTATTGTGGGCTTATGAGCGAAACACCCAAGAAGGAGGGCGCCCACTTGATAACCCAAAGGATGCCATCACTCACTTGACCTTCCCACGGAGTCTCATTAGTGCCTCAAGCACACATGTAATAGGGCATATCAACATCTAGTCTGGACTGATAAGTATTAATTAATCGTGTTCACCGAATGCTTGCACACAAAATAAAATAAACAATGTTACAACTCTTCTTCCTTGCCTCACCCATGAAAGTGTACAGCCCTGTGCGGCGGGGGAGAGTCCTGCCCCCCAAGGCATCTCTCCCTGACTCTACCTTCCTCATTCAAACTGGCCACCATTTTCTGGACTTCTTCAAGTGAGCATTTGTGCACATATGGAGGTATATATCAGTTTAGTGTGTGAAAAACAGCCTCTTTAGCCAGTCTTTTCAAATAAAACTAGTCCTTTGAGTTTATACAGGTGGGTACTGATAAATGTGTAGATGTATATATCAGTTTAGTGTGAAAAACAGCCTTTTTTTGCCTGCCTTTTCAAACAAAACTAGTTTAGGAAATAAGCCACGCCCCGCACAACACTTGATAACCCAAAGGATACCATCACTCACTTGATCTTCCCACAGAGACTCATTGGTGCCTCAACAAGCATGTATGCAATAGGGAACATCAACATCTAGTCCTACACAGCAGATCAGATAGTCAAATTTGAGCAGCTGCAAGGTGATGGTCCATGGCTTGTTGCTGTTACCTAATTACAGATCCAAAACCTGTAAACCCCGTCAAGCTCAGAACTGGGCTGCAATGCTCTTAAGCAGGCTGCTTTTAAATCTCCTAATGTCGTTCCCTTCCACAAATGCTAACGAGTGACTAAGGATACACTGCCCGTGATAAGGTCTGAGTAGACAAAGAAAGACAAAGAAAATGCCCTGATTTACAAGAAAAAACAAGAACAACAGCCAGAAAAAGACATTGAAAAAAAAAAAAACAACTAACAGAGTAATATGCAGTGAATCCAAGCGATCACTTACGGACCCAACTACAAAACGCAAAACCACAACTAGACCATATCTTATCAAAGAAAACAGAGTTTTTACGACAGCAACTGAGATTTAACAATTTTGAACACAATAACAAATCAGACAAATTTCTTGCAAATCAGCTTCAATGAAATAAGCAAAAATCCCTCATAACAGCAATTCAGGATCCATCTGGCAAATACACACAATCACCACAGGAAATTAATCATATCTTCTACATATATTACCGAAACCTATATTCAGCAGCAGATGACCCAAGCCCAGAAGATATCCAGGCTTTTCTCAATAACTTAAACCTGCCTCAATTAACCATAGAACACAAAAACATATTAGACAAACCCCTGACCTTTAATGAATTACAAAGCACCTTAGACAGTATGTCTGTGGGCAAGGTGCCTGGTCCAGATGGCTTCCCTACTGAATTTATAAAACATTTCTGGTCAATGTTGGCACCCCTCTTCCTCAGGACAGTGACAAAGATTGAAAACAAAAGTTGTATTAGAACCCACATGAATACAGCTGCAATCAAATTATTATTAAAACCAGACAAAGCTCCCACACTTCCTTCCAGCTACAGCCCCCTTTTACTAATCAATACCGACATCACAATTATCTCTAAAGCACTTGCTTCTAGGTTGGAGACAATTATCCAGTCAATAATTCACAACAGCCAAACAGGATTTATTGAAGATCTACAACCTTATAACAATGTCAGAAGGCTTTTGAATGTGATCAGCATGTTGCAGCACCACAAAGCAAAAGCAATTGTTATGTCTGATGAAGAAATGTATTGAAATTAAGTGACGTCTAGGAACTTCCACTCCCTACTGGTGTGAACCTTTGCTCTTGAAGTGGTCAAATGACGTCTTGAGTACATCAACCATCCATCAGTTCATGCCAGTTGTGTGTCACTTCCCTTTTGCTGACACCTCCTAACCTGACCCCTTGATCCTGTCACCCTGTATGTCTGAATGCAAATGCCCCACCCTGTCTTTTGTTTCTTGTTGATTCCCT
>JAPZDV010000182.1:0-14393 GCA_029814665.1 Acanthurus lineatus
GTTAATATTTATATTTATATGAGTGTTTGTGGCTTCAGCCTCTGTAAAGTTTATAATATCAATACAATTTTGTGTTGCCTACTACAGTGATTAGTTTGCTGATAAATTGACTATAATTATGTCCATAGCTTTTTCTACTTAATGTTTGTCATTGATTTAATATTCTCAGTTTTTTTTCCCTATTCTGGTTATTGAGGCAATTTAGATGAGTACAAACAATATATGATCAACTTAAATACAAATATACAGGCAATATTCACTTTAACCATTTGTAAAGGACATGCACCTGTATGTGTTACATTTCAAAAACTAAACTGAGTTGTTGAGCGTCACTTTGTTTATATGCACACAATATTATGTGACTGTAAAATGGCTTTAAAGCACGCCTTATTTACTGTTAGGCTCCAGTGAAGTGTCCAGAAGGAGAAACCATAGAGATATATGATTCAAGAAACAGTAATACCAGCTAACAGTTGCACCTACATATTAAAAATATGCAAATTATAAATATGGATATACGATATCAAATTTCAGGTCCTGCAAGTTTAAACATGATCTGACAACATCCTAAGAAAAGAAAAACAAAACATATTTACACCTTGATTTTAACTTTGTTTTTGTTACAAAGAAAGAAATGGACCAAAAATCAAACGAACGATATATTCTGATAAATTCAGAGAAAATAAACTTCACTATGATATTGTGACTTGCTAAGTTTTTTGAGCATAAAGACAGAACTTAAGTGCAACATATTTGAAATGTTGCAAAATATTTTTTTTAACAGTGAATTATTCTCAAAATGCAAATAAATTTTCATTGAGTCTATGTGAGGCCTGATGGGAACCAAGTTTACACAAACTCACACAGATGCATACACCTGTACACACCTGCTGTGAGTATGTGCCCTGACTGTTCTGCCAGTTTTTTCTTTCAACACAGCTGTGAATCACAACGCACATTCAACACACACACACACACACACACACACACACACACACACACACACAAACACACTAAGACACACAGGCGCACGCACACGCATTTATGAATGCCCAGATAGAAACTGGCTTTCATGCTCATCAAACTGTCATCCTGCTCTGCAGTGACGTGATGTCTTCTTTCTCAACCTGTTTTCTCTTTAGTCACCTCAGGAGTCACTCTGACATGGCAGCACAATTTATTAGAACACCTAAACCCTCAAACACATCTGTGTGTCTGTTTGTGAGGCTATATACGGCTCTGTTCAGCAGAGCGGCGCTCTGAGGTCACGACCACTGTGGGAACTATGAGCTTATTGATGACATCAGCTGTTGTGCGTTCACAACATCTACGTGTCAAGATAAAGTAGCAGTTATTTATTATGCTGCTGTTGAAACAAACTGGTGGTTAAAAAGAACAATTAGAGTCTAAATGGGGGGTGGGGGGTGGGGGGGTAAGTTTTTGATGAATCAGAACAGGTTGACAGACACTTTATCCTTATTATGATAGCAACATGCTTATAAACATTGCTCCACATCCAGTAGACTCAAAGCAACATGATTATGTCATTCTTGTCATGTTTGTGTCCACATATTTAATGAAAAGATATATAGCATTTATACCTTTTTAGCTCTAGATTGGTCTCTACTAACCTCAATCTCTCTCTGTTTACATCTGTCTTACTATCTGCAACAGTTTTCACTCCTTCCTAGTTTAGTTACCTTCCTCAACCATCAGGACTGACTACATTCATCTGAATCTTTCCCATTAATTAAAATCCTGAAATCTGCAAAAACCAGACAAATTAATTTTTAAGCCTTTGACAGTTTGGTATCAGACTTATGCATTGTACTGTCTCTGTCATTACAGTAGTTTAAACAGGACATAGTTTTTTTATGGACGATGGTTTGTAGTTACTGACCATTGTAAGAACAGGCTAGCATAATTGAAAAAGACAGTAATGACAATAAATGCCTCCACACTTTTTTGCTTAAAACTTGGAAACAATCACAATATAATGTTTGTAAAGGAAACAGGAACAAATTCTTTCAGCAGGTACTCATACTTTCATTAATAGCAGCCTGAAAAGCATGTTAACTCTCTCAGCTGGTTTGCTCTGCAGGATTCCTGTTTACACTCTAATGAACAGTGCATGCTGGTACATGCAGGCAGAATGGAACAGATCTAGATCACAGACTGCAAGCCCACGTTTAGCTGCAGTGGTTTCTTTTTAGAGCCCTTACTTCAGTCTCTGAGGCTCACATGATGAGGTGACGAGGCTCTTTATGTTCTTGGATCAGACATCACAATGTCTGAGACTTGATGTTCATCTTCATACAAACATGGTGAGCTCAGATGCAAAACTTTATATGGCTGAACAGTCAGAACACTGACATCATTTTCCCTGAAGAGAGATCGAATGATTAATGAATGTCTGCTTTCTCTTTTCCGTCTGTTCTTCTATCCATCCAACATAACTGAAGAAATGTATTTCTTCTTGTTCTCCAAACGTCATTATTGCTACAGGAAAACGATGAGTTTTTCTGTGGCTGCAGGTGTAAAGTATGATGTGTAGGCTCTCTCATCTATGATGTGACAGTTTAAGATATTTATCATCACTCTAATGGTTTGTGGGCCGCTCTTTAGAATGCCACATACCATTCTTTCTTTAAAGTTTTATGTGTTTTCAGTCACATTTTCTTTTTCATGTTCTACACATTTATACCAACTTTTTTGTGTTTTTTTTCATGCTGTTACCATCTGAGGTTTTCTTGTTTGTGATGCTTTTTTTGACCAGGATATTACTGACAGGTAAATATTTAGTCCTACTGAGGCTTCTATGGTCAAATACAATAAAATATTTAACAATGAAAAGCCATGTATGTATAAGAAAGTATTTTTAGCACAGTTTAACCCCTGATCATTTAGTCCAATTTACATCTGATTCTTAAAGCTTTAAATTTTGATGACTTTTACCAACATTTAAAAATATATTTGCAGGATTATTTGAATAAATGTGTCTCTTTTTATTATATTGTCTATTTTAGATTTAAGACAACATTTTTTTGTAATTATTTTGCTTGCTAACTTTTTTTTGCCTATTTCTCTTTGTTTTAATATGAATTTGTACCATGAGGATCAATAACATTTCATATGACTTAGTGTATTCACTATCAGTGTTAAAGTTACACATCAGTCCAGTCAGCTGGTGCTGCACATGTTCACACACCGAGGCATGTACAGACACATCCACTTTCTCAGAAAGTGATACCAGCCAGTCTGCCTTACATTAGTGCATTTGCTTTTTCAACCTACGTGCTCTGAACGAGGGATTACCTTGTCTGAGTCACTGCCTCAGCCCCCCCCACCCACGAGCACAGTCAGGTTTTAAAGAGATTCCCAGACTGCCTCAGGAAACATCCCAACAGAAGCAGTGCAGTCCGGTTTCAGAGAACAAGTTGAACCAGAACTTGATTAGTTCCTTAGTTCAAACTCTGATTATACAGAGTTTTTACTGCACACCAGTGGTGAAAGATGTATTCACATCCTGTAACACACACAAAAAAAATTACAGCAGAAAAGAAAGTTCCCCATTACAAAAAGGAGTCTGCATTTAAATTTAAAGAAGACAATCAGCAAATATATATTAAAGGTATCCAAAGGACACATAAGAAAAAACAAGACCAATTTATACCAACTAATAACACTTTAAAAGGTGAGCAAATGTTTTGTGTTTAAAATCTTAGCCATTAGTAAAGTAGGTTTAAATACCAGCTGTAAAAAATACAATGGAGTAAAAAAAATGTAAAAATTGTAAAAGTGCAATATGTCCCTTTGAAATGTAGTGGAGTAGAGGTGTAAGGTAGCATAAGATTGATTAACACCAAGTAAAGTACTAGCATCACAGAATTATGTGTAAGTACAGTACTTATTTACTGTCTGTAACTGCTGCACACAAACACAAAAAATCATAAACACACTTAATATCTAATTTATTTAAATCACAATTAACAATTCAACAGAAACATAAATAGCCCTTTTCAAGTTCTTGTATTTGATGTCTTAAATATTCTGCGGTACGGTCTTTCACAATTTAAACCATTTGACAGCACTAAATACAATTCTAATGATGTTGGGACAGACTGTGAAAATGTTACATTATGTCCTCAGCCACCTTCTGTTTTTTTCCTAATTTTATTGCCAAATGGAAAAAGCTTATTACAGAACCTGACAGGGGAAAATACAAATATAAGTCAGTGTTTTTTGTTATTAAACAACTGAGTAAATCAAACTGTGTAAAACATGCATTTAAAAAAAGCTTAACATTAAAATCTTTAACATTGAACATTTAAAGTTGTACTTAGCTGCTTTGAAATAGCTTAAGAGGATAACTGGTGATCTGGTGGATTTGAATGGATTAAAAAACATAATTCATGTAGGAGTTTAGCAAAAATGTGCCAGAAAAAAAAGGTTTTTTAAAAATTCAGTCCTTTACAAAGAGAGAGCATTTCATCATCAAGTATTTCCTCAAATATCAGCTTGGTTTCATGTTAGAAATCTGCCACATCAGGAGAATCTAACTGCATGTAAGTCAGAGGTTGATTTCTATCCAAAAAAACACACACAAGCCTGATAGAACTAAAAAAAACATGAACTTTTTTGCATAGAAAAAGTCTAGTTCAACTTCAAGTCTCAGTCCACCAATGTTACAGATGTATGACATGTACAACTTTGTCACACGACACTGTGTGCCCTCAGTCAAAGTAACATTGATGGAAAAGGATGCAAAAGTAGCGATTTGATTCACTGATCTTCGACCAAAGCAGTCCACTTGCAGAGGCTTCTGTTGTGCTCCCCTCCTTGCATTCAGTTTATTTGGGGACACAAATTGGTGTTAGTAAAAATGACCCGCTCCTCCATCATGACACCACACACTCCAGCTGCGTCTCGGAAGCTCCGCCCACTATTTGGACTCTCCAGGGCTCCTCCCTCATCCATCCCTGCACAGCGCCCAGGCCCCCCTCACCCTCCTGGAGGTGACATGATGCTGGGTCTGGGCACTGGTTCTGCAGATCTGTGTGTTTACAATGACAAACAAAAAAAGTTATTTTTTTCAAAGTGGACAGAAAAAGACTAAAATTACAGAAAGTACGATCTTTGGTTTAAATCAGCAGATGTTGATCTACATAATGTGACACATTTCTTCTGACTGCATAGACAATTGTTTTCTTGTTGAAACTAAATGACCAAAACTGAATCAAACTTTAGATGTTTTAAAGACAAGGAATATAATTAAATGAAATTCAGGTCATAATTAACAATTAAAATAAAAAAATAAGGCTTTATTAAAACTAATGTTTGGTATATAAACAGTTTCCCTACATGTACAGAATTCACTCAGAAATCAATCTTTAGATTTTGATGTGTTATGTTAGATATGAGAATGTGAACCTGTGCAGATGTGCGTCTCTTCAGTGTAGATCTGCAGGAAGACGACTGCAGAGAGGAGCAGGAGCCAGCGGTAGGCCTGATCCGGGGCCTCCTTCGGCAGGGGCCTCCTGCTCTGACAGGCCGGGTACAAGACACGGCGGGAACGACGAATGGGAGGAGAAGGAAGCACAGAGGAAGAGGTGAAGGTGCTGTTTGCCTCCAAAGGGCCCAGGGCCACAGGGAGCGGTCTGCAGGAGGAGGATGAAGGCATGGTCTCCTTTCACTAAGCGTCTTCAGCTTTGTGGTTAATCTTTCTATCAGTCAACTCCTGGTTTGTAATGATTTTTCTGTCACTTTTTTTGCTTTAACAGTGATATCTCTTCATGGAAACGTCTTCTGCAGTAGGGTCTTCTTCAGGCTGCTGGTCAAACTTATGATTTCTTCTTTAGTTTGTCTTCTAGTCTTCTCTTTTTGCACTTTTATGTCACTGTACCTTCACTGTTCCACCCCCTCAGTTTCTAGCAGTCCTGTCTTGACCTGAAAATCTCCTGTTTTCCTCTCGTCTTTCAATTTTTTCAAGACTGTCATCAGAAACTCCCGATAACAAACTGTTTTTGCTTATCTTTTCCAGAATTTCAATTTGTCTCAAGCTGTGCATCTGCCTCAATTTTCCACTCTTATCTCGTGTTCTTATGGTCAATTTCTCTCTCTTTCCTGCAGGTGGTCTCTCTTTGATTCCAGATTGATTTGAGCAAAGTAAAGCAGTACAAAGTAACAGCAACAGGATCTGATTCACCTGAGAAAATCTTGAAGGGAAGCAGGGTGCAGCATAATAGCTTAGCCCACAACTTCCAGATTACATGTTTAACATCTTTACTCACTGAGCAAACACCAGGTTACATTTTTCTGTCTTTTGAATCGCCGCCGCTGTGGCTGCTGTGTCTGACTAACTCAGGCTGCTGCAATTAAACCAGGTATCATCCCATTATGCAGCCAAATAAAGCAGGTTGTGGCATAAAATAGTGGCAGTGGTTGACATGTCATGTTAAGATAGCAAGTTTTCCTAACAAGTATACTAAAAATAATTTAATGTCCAAGACTAATCAATACAATACAGAAGTTAATATTTCTTTAGTACTGTTTCTCTCTCCTCTTTTCTCCTTGCTTCCTTTCCTCTCCACTCTTCTCTCTGCTGCACCTCTCTTTGTTTTCATCTTGTCTCTTCTTGTTTCCTCCCTTCTTCTCTGCCCTCCCTCTCCTCTTGTTCCAGTTACTCTCCATTCATTTCCTCTCCTTCTTCCCTTCTCACCTCACCTCTTCTCCTCGCGTGTGGACTTCTGTTTTTTTGTCGTCTCTCCTCAGGCTTCGACCACAGGAACTTTTGCTGTAATTTCAGGAATGTGTTTTAGGTGCTTTGATCCCATTTACATACTGTTGCGTGTCAGATGCTGTATTACACATAATAAATCAACACTTACAGACATCTTAAGTGAATCGTGACTTTTCTTGTACACTAATATCCTTTCCTGCCCTCTCCAGATCAGGATATTGGATGATTCATAATGGCTCTGAAAAAATAACTGCATTACCAGAGGGCACTTTGTTATGCTAACCATTGCCATTTACACATGCCTGCTTTTCTCTGATGGTGGTCGAAGTGCTTTATTTATGGGACACACTAAAAGTAGAGTGAAGAAAAGAATACACAGTAATTTCACAAGGTGCTAACAGCATCTCGGCCTGATGATCTGATTGCATCACACAGTGAAAATGATTGCAGTTGTTGTCCCCATGGTTAAATAAGATTATGATCTGAGCATCAGCACTATCTCCTGGAAGAAAGTAGAAATACAGAATGTGACACTTAATGATTTGTTGTTATCACACACAACACCATTGTCCAGAAAAGAAATCGTTCTGTGGTCAGTGAAGGGGCCCTCTTAGGTTGGTTACAGGGATGCTTTGGGCTAAATGCTATTATTAATCCTATCCTATCCTATCCTAACATGCTCAAGATTGCAAGTCTAATCGACTATGTTTACACAAGTATGAGGTCTTGAGTTTAGCATTTCATGCTAATATTTGAAAATGGCATGTAACAGACACACGTGTACAGCTGAGGCTGATGGGATTGTCATTAGTTTTGCATAAAACCAAAGTTTTGGACACCAAATGTTTCCCTGATGATGGCACTAAAGGATCAACATAGTAAAAATCATGTTTCTTGACAGTCCATCCAGTAGTTGTTGAGATATTTTATTCTGGACTGATGTGGTTGACCATTCTCCTGGCAGAATCTACAGAGTCATAATGTTACATGCACATGCAGAGTTTGCATTGTTTTTTACGAATGCCAGGAAAAACCTCTTCAACTGAACTTCAACACATGATGGAAAGCCATTTTTGTTGGGCTTATTGTTTAGTATTTTAAATTTAACTCATTCTACCACTACATGTCTCTGCTAGCAATGTAAACTTATGCTCTTAACGTTGTACCTCATCCTTCAGCATGCCACTATCTGTGACCAAAAACCATTTAAATTGTTATTTCCACTGCAAATCAACTTGACTTGAGATTTCAAAGGTTCCAAAGAAACATATATTTTATGCTTCCTGCCACCATGTCAACACACAGTGACGTCACATTAGAGAAGAGAAGAAGAGTATGACAGCAGTGACCACAAAGAGGAGAAAATAATAACAGCATGTCACGTTTGGAGACTAGATTTTGGATCATCTCCATGATGTACATGCTGCGCTAAAATGACCAACAATGGAGCTTTCTGCTTCATTAAATCCCAATTCTCATGCATTTCGACCCTTTGAAGCCCCTTCAGTTTAACCAGCGTGAGTTCACAGAGTCCAAACCCTCAGAGTCAGAGTCAATCTGACTGTGAGTCAATGAGGGCGTGTCGGAAGTTCAGGCCCTGGCCAAAGGGAAAACATTCTTCACTCAAGTTTTGTCTTCTACTCATTCCTATTATTAATGAAGCTCAGTAAGGTCCATGCATATAAAGTCTTCCCACACCCACAGTTGGTGAAAGAGCAGCAATAAAAGGTAACAGAATGAAAAACAGTAATTAAAGCTATTAGTTTACTGTTAAAAATTGAAGAACAGGAAATCTTGTCTTTAATTTTGTAGCTGATATCGATCTGGATCAGTGTTTTTGTATGGTACATAATCTGAAGCAAACCCAAAGAAAGAACAAGTAGCCTAATGACCTGACAGGTGGTTTTGCTTCCTTTGTCTGAATTTACAACCCACGGGAGCGTTTCCAAAAATAGCCCCCCACAAGCGACAGAATGCACACTACACAGCTCATTTCTGCTGGAAGACAGTGTCATCTTGATAGTGAGGTTAAGGTTAGGGTAAGACAGCGGGTGTGATGATGAGCTAAGCCTTTTTTAACCTGAGTTTAATGCTAAAAGGATGTAAACATTATTACTCCATATGCCATTTTGTTGTTCATGACATGATCGCTAGAGGTCGCCCTACATTCAAAATGTAAATATGGGTTGTAAAAAGCTACTTGAAAAACGATCGTTGGGGTCATTTTTTGTTAGCCAGACTCAATATACTTTGATTCAAAGTGCTTAAGCAAAATGCTAACATTAGCATGTTAAAATGCCCAAATTAAAATGCTTACAGACTAATGTTCATCAATTTTTTACCATCTTAGTTTGGTTTTTTAGCATTGTAACATTTACTGTAAAGCAGTAAACACAAAGTAGAGCTCAGGCTGATGGAAAAGAATTTGTTTTAAAAAGGAACTGGTCATATACCAGAGTACTGAAAAACTTATAGGTTTAATTTAAAGCAAAATCCACCTCAACCAACCTAATAGTTGTTGAAATATTTCAGTTTCATTTTGGGCAGATGACAGACTTGGACGCATTTGCCATTTATAGCATCATGTTGCTAGTATGGCGAAGCTAAACCACCAATGTACTTAAATAATGTACAGGAGTTACACTAATGATGGCAAACACTGAACTGAAACCAAAGCTGGAAATTTCCCTTACAAACAGGATTGATGCATTGTTCTTTAGAACAGCTGATGCATGAATGAATAAGCTCCTTTGCTCATGCACTTTGTCACATTAACAAAGTAAAGTGCTTTGAGAGATCTTATTTTGCCAAAGGCAGCACCTACTGTTGTTTAAGACTCAACTTCATTTTTAAGTGCGTTGTTAAAGGACTCAAATCCACTCTTGACATAGCTCAAAGCTGTTGTACGTCAGTGTATTATGTTTGCACAGCGGGAAGGTCACTCTTTTGTTCACACAAAATGCCTCGTGAAACTTTACACAGCAAAAGTTTGACATCGGTATGTCGCCTTGTCCTGAGCAGACACACTTCTGTGACACATTAATCGCTGTTAGTGGGTGTTCAGGCCAAAAATAGCTCTTTGTTTAAATAACACACAAGGATCAGATGATGGAGGAGCTGGTGTTGCTCCAGTGAGAAGATGAAACGCAATCCAGTGCTCCAGTTTGAGTTACATATAGGTTTTAGGAACAATCAGACACCAAGTCCTCAGTTGTTTGTTGTTTAAAGATGGTTTAAAGTTTCTGTTGTCAAAGCAACATAGATTATTAAAAAAAATCCCTACGATCTGTTGGTATCTGGCCATCTGGCTCATCGATTGTAGGGTTGCTGGGGGCTGAGGCCAATCCCAGCTAACTGTGGGTGAAAGGACAGTTACACCCTGGATTGGCCAGACAAAAAATAATACAAGAGAACAGTGACTCATATTCACACCTATGGGTAGGCTACATCCACTCTACCATGTTCTCATCTTAAAACAGAATTTTTGAGCATTTACATATATTCATGTAAGAATATATGAAGGCTATTTACTTTAAGAGTTCAACAATGACTGCCCGATTGCCATATCAGGTTTATAAATCTAGCAAATGACATGCACGATCAGATAGTGACTTAAAACAATGTGTTTTTGACATAAGTAGGTAAGGAGTGTGCCCTCTCACTTCTTTGCATCTTTGTCAAGATCTGTATGCATAATACCAATCATCTGGAGTGCAGTAACAAAAGCCAACATCACCGTGCTTGCTGACATGACAACTAACTTTAGTCTTTGTTATTTGATGACTGCTAATAGATGAACTCATTTTTGAAAATTTACTTCAGCAAGTATATATCTGACCCACTCGCCCAGACGGGCCCAAACAGGTGAGTGAAAAAATGTTTTTGTTGAAACCAGGTGCAGCAGTTAATTTTTAGATTTCTGTCCAACAATAACTTTAGAAGATTCACATTCCTATTTAACATCAGTAGTGTGTTCAATAGTGTTCACTATTGACTTAATGAATTTCTTAATCTCATTTTTTTGCTTTCATTTAACAGCCAGTGTAAAGAGTGACAGGAAAAATGGGGAAAGTGAGGTTTAAACATACAAGAAAGGTGCATAGAATTATTTTAAATATTCAAACATGTCACTTAATGTTTTCTCTTTTCATATCACTAATCTGACACTTTTCCTGTCTCAAGTGCTCATTCATATGAATGAAAAGCTGGCCTGGTTTCCTTAACACATGGCAAGGATGCCAGCATTTTCCTGGTGAAATATGCCCGTGGGTTATAAGGATATCTTTGAGATATCAGCTTACCAGAGAAAACTGTAATCTGTAATTGCATCACTAAGTGAATACAAAGACAGGTGTGCAACAAATAAATTTCCCAAGGTAATGCATGTGGTTTTGTGGGAAAGATTGGAAAGAACTCCCGTTCCAGGATGTAGATTCTATGAATTGAACCACAGAAACAACTTTGTGTCAGAGCGGTTGTGACTGACATGTCTGTTGCAACACGGAGAGGAAATGACGACTTTAATTCAGCTGAATTCTGTAGATGACAGAAAGGAAATTGAGAGACAAAGACATGATAGTGGTCAGTCTACAGCTGACTGTATGGATGGTTCTGGTTTAATAAATGCATTTCCATAGCTTTTCTATCCGTCCATTGTCCATCCCTGTCCTGGCAAGATTTCACTCTTTTGTTGGTAAAATGTTTCTCAGGTGTCTCACCATCTCTGATGTTGTATGAGCCCACAGTAGCTGCTGTCTCTTGTTTGCTCTGGCGTGGAAACAAAATACCGATGTGCTGCTTCATATCCACTAAGGGGAAAAGGCTCGGCCTTTTGGGTGCGGGAAACAGGAGGAAGGGGCACGTTAGAGCTTGAAGATCACAGTTAATACAGCTTAATAATACTGATAGTATGTGTTTCTGAGAGCCAGGATGGCAGCAGTTAACAGCCTGCGGAGAAGATTCAGCCTCATCACAGGAGGGGTCGAAGGGAAATTTCCATTTTTATTTAACAAGAGTTTTCCTTGTGGCATCATTCTTGTTGGTTAGAACCAATTATCCTTATTCAGCAATTCAAAGTAATATTGAGATCAGAATATTTGGTCCATAAAATATTTAACCACCACAAAGTTTCAGGGAGCAACTTTTACAAGCAGCTTTTAGAACAATGGCCATTGTCTGATTGAAATTGTCTGCGCAGAAGGGTTACTGTGACCCATATTTCATTTATTTCTGGCATGTGGCCTCTTGTGGCCATAATAACTATGATGGGAGCAATGAAGAAGTTAGGTGATGCCATATAAAGAGCAAGAAAGTAGGCATATAGAAGAAGATACAGTGGACAGATGAGATCACGGGACGATTACCGACATCAAACCAGAAAATAATGCTGAGTAAAAATGCAGCTCAAACAAATCCTAAAATTAAATCAAACAACAAACACATGGAAATAAGGCAGAATGGAGATGCGCGTGCAAAACCAAGTAGCAGAAACAAGATTGGAGAATGAAGACAGAGACAGGAAAAGACAACAAACAAACAAACAAAGCAGAGACACAGACTATAAACACGCTCGGAGAAATGAGACACAGGTGGGCTAATCAAGGCAGGTGAAACACATTAGGATGAGACAGGTGATCGCACAGGAGGGAAGCTTGACTTAGGGAAAATGAAAAAGACAAAAAAGTTTAAAGAAGTAAAACATTGAGTAGAATACAATTAACACTAGAAGAAAAAAACCTGAACTAACACAACAGCGCATGACACATGGTATAGAAATCTAAAAAAATTCTTTGAAAAATTATCAACAGTTTTAAATTTTGAATTTATTGTCTTTCTGCATTGAAGACATAATAAACAGACCTGTAGAGGATTTACTTTTACTAAGATTCCCCAGTTTTTGAACTCAGTCATTTAAATCCACATGACTGCAACCTCTGCATGGCCTTAACTGTTACTAGAACTGACTGCAGCTGCAACACTGAGATGCTGAAACTTTTTTCTAGTGAGATAGTTTAAGGTATCCAGGATAGGTTTTTTTTCAAGCAGGATGCATGCACAAGATACAAATTTAAATCAAAATCAAAATCAAAAAAACAGTAAACATCTGAGAGGATCTGAGAGCCATAGACAGGAAATCAAGAAGTTTAAAGAGAGAGACTAAGATTGTTGTTTTTTAATAGGTTCTGTTTAGAATAATTAAAAAAAAAACAGAATAAAAGAAATTTCATCAAGTAACCTTTATTCTTTTTTAGCTAGCTTTCTAGCCATAGACACTTTGTTCCAGGAAGACTTTCACAAGATTGGTGCTAGTGTTTAAATCTTTTGGAGATATTTCCATCTGTGCCTCAGCACCACACAGACCAACGTGATGATGAGCTGATGTTTGAAGCTATTTGTTGTGTTGTGCAATGTCAAATTATCAAATTAGTACTTGGTGTGGCTACAATTCTATTTTTCAGACAGTCATGACAACTGGGAAACAAACAGCTGACTTATTTGCATACAGGTTATTCATAGCATAATTTAAGGAGGTATTTGATGCATGCCTCTCCCTGCTCTGCCTGCAGCAGGTCATGTTCTCTGGGTTCTGTTGATCGGTTGCTGCTACACCCAGAACACAAACCACTGCTTGTGTTGTGAAAACATGAAATGAAAGGTTATGTGAGTACCATCACAGTGCATTCAGAATTTGGATGTTCAAATAGTTGCAGGAGATTTTTTTACATAAAGTAGATGAAAAACATTTTAATTTTTGTGTGCAAACAGCTTTGTATAAGTACTTGACAGAAAAAAACATCACATGTATGCATATAGAGCAAAGAAAAGACTTTAATAGACAAATTTTATCGTGTACATTTATATGACATTAGCAATAACATAGAGCAATGCACATAGCATACTATGCGCATTTACATACAACTTAACATAACTGTGCATGTAGGCACAAGCATATGCAAAGTGCACCACACACAGTACATGCTGAAGGCCTTAATACATATACTCATACTCCTTTCAAGTACATATGCACATACACCCAAATGTCAACAGTTAAAAGGTTTATATTCAACCTCCACATTTCCCTCTCCAGTGATTCATCCACTCACCCCCTCCCCATTAATCCCCTTCTTCCTGCAAAGGATTCTACAGCTTAAAGAGCTCTTGACTAAGACCTTAAGAATCAAAACATCTAACAGAAGAAACCCTAAAAGTCAAAAAAATATTTGTCGTTATAAGCAGTGTTTAGCAAATTACTTAGAAGAGCCGTTAGTCAAGCTAACAGTTATTTTTAAATTAGATTACTAATAGGCATGATCTGAGAAAATGAACAATATCATGGACTCATTCACGAGGCCATGTAAGCAACACTAGAGAACTAAGGGACACTTATAGTGTGGTAAAGAAGTGGCATCTTGAATTTAAATGTGGCAGTGAGAGAAACTTGCGTACAAGCCAATTTTTTCTGTTTATCAAACTTCCTGCATTATAATTGCAGTCGGATTGCATATGCACTTCACAGGACCTGTGACTTCTCTAAATTCTCTCCTACCTTAAGCCAGGACCTTATCAGTGAACCTTCTTATATATACAGTGCTTAACAAATTTATTAGACCACCACCCAAAGTAAGGTTTATGCCACAGCTGCCCTAAATTAACA
>JAPZDV010000183.1:0-14345 GCA_029814665.1 Acanthurus lineatus
AGAGATCTCAAATGACTTATTAAGAAGATGTCATTTGTACGAAGAGCAAAAACAGTTTGAGTTAACATTCAATTTATAGTAATTATAAAAATCACTGATTTGGGTCAATATGGCTCACATATTTTGCAAATACAAGGATTGTTGTCTGCATGTGCTCTCAAGATTTTTTATGGGGAGGGGGCTGCATTAACTTGTGAAAAATATCTTTCTACAGTTTTTTATTCAGTATTTAGTTTAACTCAATATTTAACTGTTCTTGCAGTGTTTATCACTCAGGATTAATAACGAGAAGTAGCAGCAGGTGACTAATTTAACACCAGGGAGTGCTGTCGATTCTATTGTACCGCAAAAGTTACAGTTATAGGCACAGGAAGACACGCAGGCACTCACACACACACAAACATTCACAAGAAATAGCAGACTACCAGGGGTTGAGGGTCAATTTTCATGCAAGTTGGAAGAAAAGAGACTGAAATGAATGAATCTCTGGCCCAATTTCTAAATATAGAGTGACACTATGTATGATAATTATGTCATCACAAACCTTTCAAAGCCACTCTGTGGAGGTTTCATACATCAGTACTATTTTCATAATAATGCAACATTTTAGCACATAATACATGATAAGTGTGTGTAATTAAGTGTTTCAGCAGGGCCGTAAACTTTAGTGGCTGGTAATATCCTCCGAAACTACTGCTAAACAAGCTTTCTACTAATTCTACTGTCGTTTTTCTGATTTTACAAGAAATACAACATCCAAAATAAAGGGCATATCTATCATATCTAAGGGCATGTCTATCTGTGTTGCACTCCCATTCATTATGTGTGTGAAATAAACATCCTTTTGACTCTACACAAGCATTTGAAAGTTTCTTTATCATCCAAGTTAGCAGTGTTTTTCACACACGAAGGTTTCTTCGTTTAAGTGTGTGTATATCTGTCTTAATGGGCGTGAGTGTGTTAGTGCATCTGTATAAGGTCCACCCCTCCCCCATTGTCTGTCCTGTCAAGAGTGTGTTATATGATATTTTCTTTGTGTTGGTCTATTCATCGCTGCCTGACAACTTATTGAAACAAGCCAATAGCAGGCTTTATTCACTGCTCACTCACTGTCTTCACATGCATGGGAGATTGTCAACCAACAGTTGGCCACAACATAGTGAGCTACACAACAGGAATACTGTCCAGTAGAGAGCAACAATGCCCGTTTAGAAAGAAAAATGAATTAAAAAAGTTTCCATGGTAACATGGTGTTATCAATTTTCTTGTTTAACTCTGAGCCAGAAAAAAAATTAGGGTCTTTCCCGAAATGTCAAAGTATTTCTCTGATGGCATAAAATGCAAGATTTCAAAATAGAAAACAGTCTAAATTAGACGGAGAGTGTACAGCCACACAAGCAATTCAGTGAGGCTGTATTTTCGCAGTGTTGCTTTTGAAAAAAATGCTAACATCAACATGTGAAAATGCTCATAACAACAATGCTAACATGCTAAAGCTTACTTGAAAGCAACACAAGAACCAGACAAAAGTCCAGCAGAGGCTAAAGGGAATGTTGTAGGTTTTGCTGGTATTTGCTTATAAATAAAAACTACTCAAAATTATGTTCCACTAAACTGGTTATAGACAAGTTATGCTTTAACGTCTCAATCTGAAGTAAATACTGATCTCACTATGTTGTGGCTGTTGAAAAATGACACCCTCCTCGTATAGACTGGTTCCCTCTAAACCTCGCTCAGTACTCTGCTATTTAGTACTCTGCTGTTCAGTAATATGCTATTCAGTCTGACATCAGTATAGATTTTCGTGGAAAAATGTTAAGCCATCTGCCATTGTGCACCAACAACAACCAAAAAAAAAAAAAGAAGTTGCATTGTATAGTTTTCCAGTCACTGTTTCCATGTGACTGTGGAACAACTGTGAAAACTATACAATGCAAAAGAAAAAGAACCCCCACAATGGAGAGAAAACTGAGGAAAAACAAAAGTGAATGGATGAGCTTTCACTAGTTAAAAATTGTATGCTATCATGAAATGTTCTATAAAGGTAGTTGTGTGCTTCCAATTATTTACCCCTGGTGCTCTATTAGTTTCTCCAAATGAGACACTAACACTTGGGATTACTTTTGAAGTTCTGAACTTTAATTTGAAAAGCATTTGAAAGTTAACATCTTGTTTTGTAAACATCTTTTTGTAAATTTCACTGTGAATTGAATACAACTGCAAATTAAAGAGGTCACATTGGACCTAGAAATGAAACAAGAAATTATAGGAAGAGTGAAAAGGAGATAAAGTATGCTAAGATGAAATGAGACAGTGAGCTAAGATCAGATGAAATCGGAATGAGATTAGGGAAGAATCAGATGGAATCAGATTGGAGAAGATGAGGTAATATAAAGTCAGGTTGGATTAGGTAAAAAAAATGTGATAAGGGAAAATCACATTCAAGATGAAGGGAGATAAGAAAGGATGAGAGGAGTTGGTAAGACAAGATATAAAGAGAGAAGAGATGGTATATATGAAAATTAGAAAAGAGAACAAAGTGATAAAAGATAAAATGAGATTACATAAAACTAGATAAGATCAGATGAGAACTAACATATAGAGCAAATTAAGGTGAGGTAGATGACATAAGGTGAAATTATACAACAGGATATCAGATAAAAGGACAAGGGATGATGTAGGAAAATATGCGATCATTTGAGATCTAAGACATTGAGGTAGTAGAAACACTGAACAGTACTACATGTTTTATAGCTGAAAACTGAGCTGTTAATTATGCAGTCTGTAAAGCATAAGAACATGTGACACAACAAGCGTAACAGGTGTCAATGTACATTAAATCACCACTTTAAACTTTGTTTTTGAGAGCTGTGATTCGATTCCTAATGTAGAATTTTATGGCCAACCAATTTCTGTCTTTGAGTGCTACTTTTTCCTGTTGAAGGCACTCATTACAGTCGCTTTTCCCTGGAACACGACATGTAGTGATGAAGGACATCATGTGCTTCTCGACAGCGAGGATCTCGTCTTTTTCCCACATTTTTCTTTTTGAAGGTTGGCGACCTGTAACACAATCAACACATATATTAATGTGCTGGTGCAAAAGAAATGCTAAGAAAATGTTAACTGAAGAATAAATCTCATTTAACACTTTCAGACTACAAAAATACCACAAAGGATGAAATTAAATGGATATTTAGACCAAAGACACGGCATTTGTGTGAGACAGGGTTTGACAATGTAAGGGAGTGTATCATGTTAATACCCCTCTTACACTAGTCAAAAACAAATACACCACTAACACCCACTTACATCTGGCTTTCGTCTCAGTGTGGATGTGTGTAAACAGCATTAACTCCTGCCTCAATTGACTCTGCAGTAGTCACAGGTATTTAGTGTCTCCCACTTTGATCTGCTGTGATGAAACAATGCTTAGGCGGACATGCCAATGTTCAACCATCTTCAGGCACGATGCTATGATAGGGGTGGGCGATAAACCGAATATACTTGATGTATCGCGGCTTGCTCCACATGAGATGTATGAAATGACTATATCATGACCATCGATTACAAATTGTCACGTAAATGTTTTAAGCCATCGGCATGTAATTCTCTTTGAGTTTTGCTTCTTTAACTCTCTCCTAGTGCTCCTCTCACAGCATGCAGCACACTCCCCCGCCCATCCAGAAAACTCCCCTTCACGCATGCATATTTTTGTATCAGGTGAGGAGGCAAGAGAGCATGGAGAGAGCGAAAAAAAGTGAAGAGCCTCAGCGAGTTATGAGTAAGGGACGTTAATTGAAGATGGAAAAGGACGACTTGTTTCCGAGGAAAAACAGCACTGGCTCTATCATCTAGCAGTGGTTCAGGTTTCACAAGGAAGACGTTGAACAAAGTACGGTTATCTGCAAAATATGCCACAAAACTGTTGCCACCAAAGATAGCAGTACCACGAATTTTTTCACCACCTGAAATGCCATCCACTACAAAGCAAAGAATGCCTCAAACTCCGCATGTCAACATCTTCACCTGCACCACATAAAAAGTCAAAGGACCCAGCACCGTAGCAAATGACTCTGGCCCCTTCGTTTGCCAATTCAGTCCCATATGGCAAAAAAGTCCAAAATGGAAATTTAATAATTTGATTGTGATTTTCCCCTTTTTGCATGCAAATTTAAAAAAACTCCAATAGAAAGGTCTACTTTAATCATCAACTGATGTCATTTTATGCATCAAAGGGTTGAATTTAACATTTATATAGTGATTTACAGTAAAAAATCAAAAAATCAAGATATATATCGTGTATCGCAATATGGCCTAGAAATATCAAGATATTGGTTTTAGGCCATATCATGCAGTCCTATGCTATGACATGTTAAAGTTAAGACAGCTGGCTTATTATCGTCTTTTCCATCCATCTCTGTTCAAGAAGCACTTTAACATCATTCAGTTGGGGCTTGAGTTTCAAAGAGGGACGATGTAAAATGTATTTAAAAAGTAACCACCTTTAGTGGCTTCCTTAATAAGTGAACCTTGCTTCCAGCTGCCTGATCGATACTACACATGTGCAATTCTCAACAGAGATGAGAAAAGAAGCAAGATTTCTAACTCCTTAGCAGAAAACTTAATGTGTGCCAATTCAGAATTTTAATGAAACTTAAGAAAATAACTAACATCTTCTTTATGTAGTTTGAAGAGCTATATGATATGTTGCCTTCTGCAGTTTGCTGCTATTCTGTGGTGTTTGTGATGATGAATGAATGTGACACATAAAGGGGAAACAAAACAGACAGGCAAAATCAATCACTGACAATATGAAAGGATTGAATCACCTATTTCCAGCAGCTTTTACCAATTGCTAAAAAACCTGTTTATACATGGTAAATTAGTGTAAAAGTGAAATTAGACAACCTGTCAGGCTACAAAGAGTAATAATGAGCTGAACCATGTAAAGCGTTCACAAGTGTACAAAAGTAATATATGTGTATTCATGTCTTGTGAATCTATTTTGACAAAAGAAGCATCCAATCATGTGTCACGTAAAATATGTTGTTAGCATTTCCAGGAACCACTGCAATTTTTGATTGTAGACACAGCAGAATTTTCCAAAGGGTTGGGTGAAAATGATGAATAAGTGTTTTCTCATACAGTCTTATTACTTGCCTCAAACTGTTATACCAATTAGAATGAAGATAAACTTTCAAAAAAATCGAACCAAATGGACAGATGTCCTCTCCAAATACCATTGTCTTATTGACAAAGCAACACTGAAGTGCAGCCAGAGGCAGATGGTGTGACTTTTCAAGTGTTACTTAAATAATTTCGAGCAGATTACACTTTGGTACCAAGTGGGTTGCTCGATTATGGCAAAAATAATAATGACAATAATTGGGGTTGATATTGAAATCACGATTATATGATTACTAATTGACCGAGGACAATATGCATTTACTGAGTGTTAACACTGTTGTTTCTTTTAAATGCTGCTGTCTTTACTGTTAACTACAATTGAACTGACAAGAAATAAATGAAAATAAATACGTAAAACTAAATAAATCATACATGTATTACAACAAATTAGCTAAAGCAGCCTAAATATCAATCTGTTAATATGAACTTCAATCCAAGATGTTTGGTTTCAAATGTATCACTATATCTGTATTGATCTGCACAACACTACTGTGCATGCAGTGCAGCACCATAAAACACTCTGACATTCAAGAAATAAATCAACCTCTGAAAAGTGTGCTGTAACAAAGTCTGATCTTAAAAACTTTACCTTTTCCCTTTTTGTGTGACTTGTGGTATGTGGAGGCTTGTGGAGGTGTCATGGCACCCTGTGGTGGTGCTGCATCGCTATGGCTAACATCTGGCATTGTAGTCTTATTCACTTCTCCCTGAGTGGATGTGACTTCACCATCTGAAAGGAAAAAAAAATTAAAAAACAATCAATTAGTAAATATTAGGCATACCACAGTAAATAAGACTTTGGACCAGGGCATAGTTTAAAGGATAGGTATCAGCTAAAATTAAATCTGATCCTAATTATTGTATTCTGTGTTTGCACACCTCAGCCAGCTACTGTTGCTACTCTACTACTACTACTACTTTCTTTTGAAAGTGGTTTTAGTAAATATTACAGTGCTTGAATATGAAAAAAATAAACATCTCCCCTGTTTTCCGATTACAATGTAATGGGCAGACTTCAGACGCGATTGCAGCACACATAGCCAGGAAGACAGTTTGTAACGATCTTTATTTCACACCTTGAGGATCAACAGTTCAGCAATGGCAACACACAGAGTTCAGAGTTTGACTGCACAAAGGAAGAGAGGAATCCAGTGAGGACACACAGAAAGCACTCACAAGAATAGGAGACTTCAAGTGAGCACAGGGCAGCCAGAGAGCCGAACAGACAAAAACCAGGAAGGGGCAGGTAGAACTTGTGAACAGGAACAAAACTCATCTGAGACATCCATCCATGTCCACTTCCTGCTCTTCCAATGCAGGGGGCTTGCCGTGAGGGTGAGGGTGCAGGAGACAAGCAGGTGCTTGGCGTGAAGACTTGTGCTGATTGCAGATTGGACAGGGGCTGACAAGCTCCCGGGTGTCTTCGTCTAGGGAGGACCACCAGAACCGCCGCTGGATCACCTCCTTGGTCCATTGAATCCCCAGATGACAGGCAAGTTGAGAATTGTGAGCCCATTGGAGCACTTCCAACCAGAGTGTCGATGGGATGAAGAGACGATCAGGAGGACAGGAGCTGGGACCGTGCTGATCTTGGTAGGTGGCCTTCACCTTCTCCTCCACCTCCCAGGTGAGGCTAGCAATCAGGAAAGAGGGAAGGAGGATGGCGTCAGGTGCGGTCCCTTCCTCCTTCCCTAGGAACTGCCAAGGCAGAGCATCTCGCTTGATGTTATGGGACCCTGGCTGACAGAAGAGGATGAAATTGAAGTGAGTAAAAAACAGAGCCCATCTGGCCTGGCGAGAGTTGAGTCACTTGGAAGATTGAATGTATTCAAGGTTCCTATGATTAGTCCATACCAGAAACGGCAACTTGGTCCCCTCAAGCCAGTGCCGCCATTTCTCCAAAGCCAGCTTGACTGCAAGGAGTTCTCTACTACCGATGTCATAGTTTCTCTCGACCAGGGTCAGAAGTCTGGAAAAGAAGGCGCAGGGGTAGAGCTTCTGTTCAGTGGCTAACCTCTGGGACAGGATAGCCCCAACCCCCACCTCAACCACTAACTGGAATGGATATGTGGAGGATGGGGGCTGAGGTAAACCAGGCTTTTAGGGTCTGCAAGGCCTTGTTAGTAGCTGAGGTCCACTGGAATGGCACCTTTGAGGAGGTCAGGGCTGTGAGAGGGGCTGATACCGTGCTGTAGCTCTGGATGAACCTCCGGTAGAAGTTCATGAAGCTCAGGAACTGTTGAAGTTGCTTGCGGCCTTGGGAGGGTGTCTGGACCATCTGGATGGTCCCCCTCCCCACGACATAGCCCAGGAAGGAGACAGACAAGATGTGGAACTCACACTTCTCTGCTTTGACATAGAGTCAGTTCTCCAGCAGCTGCTTGAGGTCTGCCTGGACATGAGGAACATGTCCAAGGCTCCAAGGTAGACTGATACGTACTTATTGAGCATGTCCCTGAGTATGTCACTCACCAGGGTTTGGAAAACTACTGGGGCGTCTGTGAGGCCGAAAGGCATCACCAGGTACTCATAGTGACCGGTGGGGGGGGTGTTAAAGGCAGTCTTCCACTCATCTCCCTCTCGGATGCGGACCAGGTGGTAGGCATTGTGCAGGGCAAGCTTGGTGAAGATGCTGGTGCCCTCAAGGTGCTTGAAGGCAGAGGAGATGAGTGGCAGCTGGTACTGATTCTTGATAGTTATATTGTTGAGACCCCAGTAGTCAACACAGGGCCAAAGAGTCTTATCCTTGTTCTCAACAAAGAAAAATTCTGCCCCTGCAGGAGATGATGGTTGAGGGTTGTGTCGACAGAGCCAAGGGAACCCCAGAAGGAGAGGATGTTGTGGAGACTACAGGATGTGACACTGGAGGGTCTCATGATGGTTTCTGGACAGGAGCAGGCAGACTGGCACAGTCAGGAGAGTCACAACCCCAAGGAGGCGGACATCTAGAGAGTTTTATTTGAGAACAGGGGCAGGCAGGGGAACACAGCTGATGCCCAGCTGTTTAGCCAGTTCTTCATCCATGAGGTTGGCGTCAGAACCAGAGTCTATCAGGATGGTGAGGGTGGGGGAGACCTCGGGCAGCAACACAGCACAGAAAACGTGGGTTGGAGATTTGACTCACCAGGACTCCCTCCCTCACTGGTGAGTCTGCCTTTTTGCTGGACACCTGGAGACAAAGTGTCCAGCTCAGCCACAGTACAGGCAGAGGTTTCCAATGCTGCAATGCTGCTTTCTTTCCTCTAGGGTGAGGCTGGCACCACCAATCTGCATGGGCTTGGGGGCTAATTGGCAGGTGGAACCATCAAATTGGGGGGAGCTTGAGGGTGAACTGTGGAGCGTTGAAATCTCTTCCCATCATCTCTGCCCAGCATCTCTCTCTCTCTCTGCACTGGTCTATCTGGCAAGCCAATTCAATGATACCCTCCAGGGAAGTGGGCAGATCGTAGGATACCGGCTCATTCTTGATGTAATCAGCCAGCCCCATCAGGAAGGCATTGCACTGGGCCACCTGGTTCCAGTCACTCAACCGGGCTTGGGTTCGGAAGTCGATGGCATAGTCGACCATGGAGCAGGACCCTTGGCTCAGCCCCAGGAGACCACCAGAAGCATCAGGATCCTGGAACGTCACTCTGAACACCTTTCAGAGCTCTGTAGCAAAGGCTTGGAAGGAGGAGCAGGCCGGTGTGCAACGTTCCCGCTCAGCTGTTCGCCATAGTCGAGCATGGCCAGCCAGATGGCTGATGGTAAAAGCTACCTTAGCATCCTCTGAGGCAAAGGTGTGGGGTTGCACCTGCTGAAGCTGGCTCTCCACTCCCTCTTGGCGGGACTATGGCGAGGAGGTGTGTGCTGGGTCCATTTCTGGCCAGACTGTACTGTAACGGGCAGACTACAAACCCAATTGCAGCACACAACAGTTTGTAATGACCTTTATTACACACCTTGAGGATCAACAGTTCACCAATTGCAACACACAAAGGTCAATGGCAGTCTCTGTCAGTCTCCAGGAGACAAGAGGCAGTAAGTGTAGCGAAGACTGAGTACTACCACTTACAGTCAGTTCTTTTCTAGATGGGTGTGGTGACAGGCAGAATGGAGCTGAGGCTGGTAAATGGAAAATTACTGGCAACAGACAGGAGAGGAACAGACTGTGACATCCATGTCCAAATCCAAAATAGGAAAAGGCTAAAACCAGTATGAAAAGCAGAGTCACATTTTTTGTTGGGTTAGGGTTGTAATGTGTTTCAAATAAAAAGATAATGAAATACTGTTGAAATAACCTGTAAACATGTTTTTATTAATAATTATCCATAGAAAATCTTTTTCTTCCGAAAGACAACCAAAATCAGCCTGCATCTCTTATACCAGTGCGACTTATATTCTGGATTTTACGGTACATCAACCAGTTGATCTGAAGACTACAGCACTAGTTAAACGCCATATTTGGAATACATGTCAAACTTGGACACAAGCGTGGTTTGCAAAAAACAATATCCTGGTAACTGGACTGAATAACATGTTGGATACACACGTAATCAACATTCACGCATAAGAATCGGATCAGCAGATATGCAGCAGGAACCATAAATGCCTCTGATGGCGACCAGAGCCAAAAACTTAACTGGGACATCGTGCAGTAAAGTGACATCCTGAAAATCCATGAAAATCTTACCTTGTGGCTCTGACTCATCCACCACCTCAGTGTCACTGTCCATGTGCACATTCTCTGTGAGTTTGTGAGGTGTTGAAAGATAAGGAAATGGAAAACATGAGAAGGACTATGAGTGAGAACAAAAATGCAATTCATTTGGCTCTGACATGCTACAATGACACCCTTGAAAAACAGGCATTAATCACATGAGATGAGCAAATTTTCTTTTATGTAGGAATGTGAGAAAAGATAAATAATTAGTACCTTCAGGATCAATGATGATGTCATCTAGACTTTTGCCTTTGAATTCTGCCAGGCGTCCCTGGCCAAGAGCCATGAGAACTTTGCTTATTTTAGCAAGTTGGAGGGTGCCCTCAGGTAGCCTGTAAAACTGTTGATGCACTCTTATGTCATGGCTGAGAAAATCAGCTAACTGATCCAGCTCTGTGTTACTTAAATTGAGAACTAGAGACAGAGCTCCTGTTTGCTTGCGCAGTTTTGTAGAGGTGAGATTTTCAGGACATTTGGCACCACAGGCTTTGGCGAAGTGACGAAGGCAATCAGACCCACGGTAGCAGGTGAATGCGGGTGGTCTTGCAAATAAGTATGCATTACCCTGGGGTACCCCACATTCCTGCCGTTTGCTGACAAGCACATCCAATGCTTGCTGCATGGGTGGGGTCAAAAGCACAGGAACTTTTCTTCCCCTCTCTCCTCTTATCTCTATCCTCTTGAAGTGTTGACAGAGTTTCTTTTCTAGGCCTGTGAGGGCTTCATTCACATCTTCCTGTGAGTCTGATGGATTCTGAGACAAATATGCAGAAAGGGGAATTTTTGACACCTCCCCTGCTTGTCGTCGTCGGTTAAACAGAATGACTTGTGTCAAAGTGACCTTTGCCAGCTCTGCCCATGTTTTGAGGGATGTGTCTGTAGACAAGTTACTGCAAAGTTTTTGTTGTTGCACATCCAAATATGAATGGAGAGTTTGGACATCTTTTGTGAAAGGAAGCAGCAGTGGGACATTCCACTTAGATTCTTTAAGTGTTCTCAGTGATGTCACCGATATCAGTTCATTCCATTTGGTTTCATATACACTACGAAATGTACGAGCATCTTTTGCTGTGCTGTAGTCTTTTTGAACGTTGGCACGGCTTTCAACAAGGAGTGCAGTCTTTGTCAAGCTATGACCAATTTTGAGAGCTAGACTTGGACACTTGTATGTATTGGTTTGACTGTCATGGCCAGCTATTTGTTTCACTGCTTGCACAACGTGCATAAAATTTGCAGGTTTGATATGGTCTTCAATGGTCTTCAAGGGAGTGGTTGTCCTTGAGCATAACAGAAGCCTTCCCAGCTCTCTCAGTTTCTGCCGGATGTATTCATGTTTGCCAACATCATATCCAAGTCTGTTGTATAGATGCTCCCCATACTCCATGATACACACATCGGATTTGACTGCAGAAGAAACTTCATCTTGAACCATGTTGCTTAAGAGCTTCCAAAATTCTTCTTTGACACCAGGTGGAGGAGAAACAGCAGGTTTTTGTGGAACACTAGGCTTGAACTTACAAACATTTATGTGCCTCCTGAGAACTTTCTTTGTGAAATAGCCATGACAATACACACAATGACGGAAATCCTGGGCTTGAGAATCCTTTTGTGGTTGTTTGCGAGGAACAAGAATTCCAGCACCAGCATTTAATACATCAACATTGTGTGCAAAGTTGCCCCTATTTCTCAAATGTTCCAGATGCATTTGTCTTTCTTTGGAGCCTTTTGGAAAGGACACTGCCTGTGCAACCTCGGGCTTATCGCAATGAGCACGCTCCAAATGCCTTGCTATTTTCACAACTCCTACTTTACAGTATAAACAAAACTGCCTTTTGTTATACATTCTTGACCCGTTCTTCTTTTTACAGAAAGCAGGAATGGAAAGTGAACCATCAGCTATATCATCAGTTGGGGAAGAATTACTGTCAGGGAGATTATGCTCCAGATCTAATGCTGATTTTTCTAACAGGGCTCCAGTTTCTTCCTCATCACTCTGTTTTGATGAGCAGCCACTACTGGTACGTAGTGTAGGATGAGATCCAGTGTTTAGACGTCGCCTTTTGTGTCCTTTACCTGAGCTACATCCTTTTCTTGGGGGTGAACGTCCTCTGTTAGGCACCTGCATTGAAGAGCCATCATTTAGTTCTGTCGGTGAGACACATCTCTCTCTGGTTTGATCTGTCATATTGATGTTTAGGCATCTGTGCATGATCTTTTCCCGGTCATCTGGCTGAAGAATTTCACTTGTGTCTGAACTTTCAGAATCATCCTCACTCATCTTGGGGATATATTTCTCTCCACTCTCATCTGAAGTAGGGTCCAAAAGCTCATCTCGGTCAAAATGAACCTTGTTGTTCATCTTAAGAAAAAAAAGCAAATTTAAGAAAACTAAGTCAGGTAAGATATATCAAAAACATGCGTTAAACCTTTTTCTGTGTTGTGTTCGTTGCTGACCTGTATGCTCTTGGTCCTCCTTGGCCTAGGGACAGGATTTTCATATCCCTCTGAAGAGCTGAGTTCAGAGTCAGAACTCTCCAGATCCTTTAGAGTCCGAAACAAATGTGAAATATTACTACTGATTTGAAACATCTATCTTTTATATTCAGCAAAGTACAGCTTTTGATGCCTCATCAGCAATTGCTTGTCCTCCAACCTGAAGCATTAGAAGAATTATTGAGTAAATGATCAGCAGTGATATCATTTCAGCTCAACAACAATCATCATACTAGCTACTGGTATACTGGTAAAGCTAATAGCAGGTAAAGATGAAGTCTGGCAGGAGGAAATTGACCTGTAACCAACTAACTGACTGACTGACTGACTGGTAGAAAGCAAAATGAATTCAGGCTCAACGACTGGTGTCATATTTGCTGTTCTTGTTAGTAAATATACAAAAAAGACAATGTAAGTGTGATGAAATGTGTAGAATATCAAACAGTCACCGTGGACCACAACAACCTCCTGACAGATGTGTGTTAGAGTTGTCTCTTAAAGCACTGTGACTGGACCCCATTAAATCATAAAGACCAGAATGTGCTTGACAGCTAAAATATGAATTCACAGCAACATCAAAGTTACTGTGCAAAGGTACCGCTTCTCACCCGTGTGTTTTCTCATGTGGACCATCAATGTAGTTTTCGATATAACATTTTTCCCACATATGTTGCAAATAAATGGTTTCACACCTGTGTGGTTTCTTAAGTGAGTTTGCAAACCACTATCAAACCGATAATGTTTTCCATATGTTTTGCATGAATATGGCTTCACACCTGTGTGGAACTTAGTGTGATATTTCAGAAATTGTGCATCACTGAATCTTTTTCCACTGAATCTTTGTCGCATGAATATGGCTTCTCACCTGTGTGGACTCTCTAGTGTCTCCACAATGGTGCTTAAAAGCTTTACCACAGGTTTCACATTTGAAAGGCTTTTCACCTATACCAGTATTATGAATATTTTTGACCTCTTTAAGTCCTTTACACCATTAGTGTCAATTTCTCTTTTTTTGGATTTTGACCATGCATCTCTTACTGATCCTGAGCCTCCATGCTTGCCTCCAATCTGATCTTGAGTTTCAGCTACATGAGAGTTGTGTGAGAAAGGCTGGTGGTTGCTTTCTGGTTTAGTCTCACAGTCATCACTCTCCTCCTTGCAAATTTTCCCATTGTGGGACTAATAAAGGGAATATCTTATGTTATGAGTTGGAGTGAACAAAAGGGAATGGGTCTCCTCATTTAATACAATCTGTTCTACCTCCTGACTGGCGAGAAGTTCCTCCAGTTCCTCTTTAATCTGTGGAGGCTCTGGGTCCTTTTGGATCACACTGGAGTTACAGTCCTTGTTACTGAGCTGCTGCTCAGCATGAACCTCCTCCTCCTCCTTATACACGTGTTGCTGTGGGATCTCTGAAGGAACAGAGAACAAAAGGAAAATGAAATGACTGTGACGGTGAAACAATAAATGCAAATGCTTTGATTTTGACTCTACATCTCTTTTTGATCCTGAACCTCCATGCTTGCCTCCAACCTGATCTTGAGTTTCAGTTTCATGAGAGTTGTGAGAGAGAGGCTCGTTGTTGCTTTCTGGTTCAGTCTCACAGTCATCACTCTCCTTATGAGTTGGAGTCAACAAGAAGAAATACTGATTTAATGCAATCTGTTCTCCCTCCTGACTGGTGAAAAGTTCTTCCTGTTCCTCTTTAATCTGTGGAGGTTCTGGGTCCTTTTGGATCACACTGGAGTTACAGTCCTTGTTACTGAGCTGCTGCTCAGCGTGAACCTCCTCCTCCTCCTCCTTACACACTTGTTGCTGTGGGATCTCTGGAGGAACAGAAAACAAAAGGAAAATGAAATGACTGTGACGGTGAAACAAAAAATGCAAAAAAAAAGAGTAAATCAGTACCACAAAATATTTAAACAATTGTGCTTATGCACAAGTCGAAACCCTCTGGTTT